>VZRV01007601.1:3364805-3634491 GCA_013398115.1 Falcunculus frontatus | reverse complement strand
CGTGGGTGGAAAGGCTGGACGTAACTCTGGGCCCGGTCGCGGACCCCGTCTCTCAGAGTGCTTCTACGTCTGATGCCGTTGACCCTGAGAATGACTTCCAGAGAGAGATGAGTTTGTAAGTGTCAAAGAGATTTTATGTAGTGTCCTAGCGTGCTGCTGCGGTTTTGGTTACGTTTCACCAGTGTGCTACAGACTGCTCCACTGGCTGTCACTGTGGCACTCTTGAGCCATGTTATTTTACGTTCGATGGCTCTGAATGTTTTCCAAAATAACTACAAATTAGTGCTAGTATATTTAGCTGCCGTGACTGAAAAGAAATAATTTCCCTCTTTATAGTACACTTCCATCCTTTGCTGAGAAGTATATTTTAAAAGCTCCTTGAGAGCAGGACTAAGGCTTTAACACAAGATACGGATTTTTCTTTGTGGGTTTGTTTTGGTGCTCCTACAGTTCTCTTGTTTTGCTTTGCCTTTTATATTTCAACATATAAAACTGTAACTGGAAATAAGATAAATGTATATGTGCAAGATATAAGCGTTAATATTGTGCTGGCACCTAAACTGCTTTCAGTAGCACTGGATGTACACAGAATGTTGATGTGAGTCCAGACCAATGCTTGTTAGATCCCAATATCAGCCTGTCTGTGTGAGCAGTTTGTGTCAGCACTGTGAGGTGTCTGACATGCAGGTACAGGGCTGGTGCGGTGACAGGGCTGGTGCGGTGACAGGGCTGGTGCGGTGACAGGGCTGGTGCGGTGACAGGGCTGGTGCGGTGACAGCTGGTGCTGTGCTCTCTCCCAGCTACCGGCAGGCACAGGCAGCTGTACTGGAAGCCCTCCCTAGGCTGCGTAAGCTCCAAGTTCCTACGAGGAGGCCGGATGATTACTTTGCAGAGATGGCCAAATCAGACCAACAGATGCAGAAGGTACGTGCAATGAATGTCTTTCTTTCCTGTGTAATGTGTGCATCTTAGCCTGTGGTAAGGAGTAAATTTTAGGTGTGCTGTGTGAATACTGGCCTTCATCTCTTTACCGATTCTTGTGACAATGATTATGTTTAAAACTGTGTGACAGGAGATTTCTTTCTGTTTAGGTATTTCAGTGCAATGTGAGGATTTTTATAACAGGTTCAATGATAAAGTAGAGAAGTATGATTTATACTTTGTCCTGAATATGTTTAATATTAAAAAGGGAGAATTTTTCTTAATATATGTAACAGTGGATGTCAAGTTGCCTGTGTTTTTGCTCTTGTCAAAAGACTTGCAGTTGACTGTGGCTTTAATGCAATCCTTTTTTTCCTCTTTAAGTATCACCTTTTGTTTATTGTCAGCATGTTCTGGTTTTCTGTGATTTTAAACTGTATGTTACTGAATGAATCTGTCTTGGCTAGAAAATTAGATTGGTGTAGGAAATAAGACTTTCACGCACTTGCTTCTTGACTGTAGTCTGTGCTCAAAATGGAACTCTCTTTTTTGGTTTAGATTTGGAAAAAAGACTACATTGTGTAAGTTAAACAAACGTGAGCTGGAGTCTAGTTTCAAGGTTCATGTATGACCGGGTCACTTCTGCTTTCTGATGGAATCTTTCTAGAGAAGATGAAGAACAATAATTAGCACATGCTAAGGCTTAAGTCAATCCTGCACATTACTGTTCTCTTCTTTTGCTCAATCCCATTTGAAGAACAGAATTTTTATCTCCTAGTGGAATCACAGACTGAATCACAAAGATCTGTGTTGAACTCTTTGCAATCCTTCGTAATGCAGCATCCTTATAAAAATGTTTGTGAACAGGGAGGGAATGGAAAAGATGTTTTCTACAGGATTGTTGAATTTTCTTCAGTGCTTTACTTTTAATAATGACAAGAAAGAAGTTACCAAGTCTTCTTTATAGACCCAAATAGACTGACAAGATACTCTCAATTCCATTAGAGCCCATTATAAGGCTTTGTCTTGTCTCTGTGTGAGTTTTGTCTTTTTAGCCAGATTTTGGCTACAGACCAGTTCAGGAATTTCTGTAGTAACTGTTCCTTGAGCTGAAAGGATGTTATGCCTTATAGGCATTACCTGATTGAGAGATGTTTTCTTTTTTACACTCATAGATAGTTCACAAATCCTGACTTCAGGACTGTACAGTAATCATAAAATTCTCTTTTTTTCTTTTGTGTTATTGATGAATTTTGTTTTTTCTATTCCCTTACTAGATTCGACAGAAACTTAAAAGTAAACAGGAAGCAATGGAAAGGTCTGAGAAAGCAAAACAACTCCGTGCAATGAGAAAATACGGCAAGAAGGTGAGGAGTTACAAAAGGGCCCTGCAGAAGAGTCTGTGACAAGAATTTAGAGCCTGAGTGAGGAGCTGGAGAAGTGAGACCACAGTCTGGCTAAAACATACAGAATCTGTCTAGTCTTCTGTCTAGCTGCTCTGAAGGAAAACAAAACAAAAGATAGGATACCTTAAAAAAAGTATGGGACACTGCAAGGAACAACACTAACATTCTGCTTCTAATCTCAGGTGCAAGTTGAGATTCTGCAGAGGAGACAAAAGGAGAAGAAAAATATGTTGAATGCAGTCAAGAAATACCAGAAAGGTAAAGTCAACTTGTCTAAGAGAGCAGATGTGTAATGGCAGTATTGGTGTGTGAGCAGTATAGGGCAGTGGGATGTGGTCACTACATCCATAGTTCTGGGCCTTGAACTTGGCAAGCTGCTGCTGTGCAGAATCGTGTGCCAGTGGCAGTGAAAAGTCTCCCAAGCAGCTGTTCTTCAGGGAGGGTGACCTGTTGCTATTACTTGTTTAGACTGAAAATTAGTATTTTCTGAGGTGTAGCTGTGATGTCTTCACTCTTGCAGGTCTCTCTGACAAGCTGGACTTTCTAGATGAAGAGCAGACGTCATCTCAGGGGAATAAAAAAGGCAATGCAAGTCAACGGACAAAGAAGGGGTGAGACCAGAAATCAAAGATAGTTAAACACAGAATGTCTGATTTTTTCAGTCTTTTTAGGGGATAATTTTGGGGAACAAGAAAACTGTTCTGCTTAGTGTTAAAGTAAGTCCAAGGTGGCTTCCTGCCCCTAAAGAGAAGAAAACTATGGCCAAAATGGAACAGAGACTGAAATGTGCTAATTTCTGCATCAATTTGTTACAAGGGGAAAGGTTTATGGTGGTTGATGGGAGATGATGAGTGTATATATATGTGTGTCTTGAAAGCTTTCTGAAACAAGGAATGAAGGCAGTGATGCGGGTCGGTTTTTTTTCAGACCAAATGCCAAAAGACGATACAAAAATCAGAAGTTTGGTTTTGGTGGGAAGAAGAAGGGCTCAAAGTGGAACACAAAGGAGAGTTTTAATGATGTATCCAGCTTCCAGTCAAAAGTGGCTCACAACAAAGGCCCAGGAAAAGGAGGAAAAGGAGGAAAAAAAGCCCTCAATGTAAGTAAAATGTTGCATGAAAACGATCCTGGTTGGATAGAAAGCCTAGGCCATGTATGGCAGGGAGAGATGAGTACATGATGGGTGCTTCCAGCATCTGGAAGTGATGCCTGTCTTTGGGAGCTAATCATTTTTCAGTTCCTAACAGATTTTGGGACAGTGGTTTGGTATCAGCAGGAAAATGAGAAAGGGAGTTAAAAAGTACTGTTTGCTACCTGTGTTCCAAAACCTCCCTCTCCAGACATACTGACAAATACTCTCTCCTTGGTATCCTCCCCAAGCTACAGAGCTAGAACAAAGGTGGAGAACATGAAAATAAAGATCCAAATCTGTCTTTTTTTTTTTCAGAAGAGACCTGGAAAGAGAGCAAGGCAGAAAATGAAGAACCGAGCCCGTTAAGAGGACTGTGCTCCCCAGTGGGGTTCCTGTGTTTCTTTGTGTTGCAAGATGTGTTTCTGCTGTCATCAAGCAGCTAACTCTGGAGCAAGCTGGATGCTTTAGAGTGGCAAGGAAAAAAAGTCAGTGGAAACCAGTGCCTTATCACTAATTTCTTCTTACTGTGTGTTTTGTTGAAGGATTGTTTTCTACTTAAACCTTTGGTGTGTGAATGCATTAAATGGTTTGCACAGAATTATGCGTAACTCATGTTTAGCTGTTCTATGAATGGTGGCTGAAGCCTGCCCTTTGTTCCCTTCATTCTGACAGCTTTTTCCACCACTACTGTTAAGATGAAGTTGGTGACCTTGAGTTCTGGGTCATATTGCCAATGTCAAAAGAAGAAGTCTGAAGCTTTTTGAGATGTTAGAGTGGTTTTTTAGACTATTTGTGTAGATGGGCATAGAAACAGCAGTGAGACGAATACAGAGCCTTGCAGATAGGTTTATCTGTGTCACTGTTTTCAGGTTGCAAATCTGGGCAGATTGAGGTTTTCTTTTCTCTTTTCAATTGTCTCTCACTAGAAATCTGCCAGACTTCCTAGATAGTGAGCAGGGCCTAACACATTAGATGTGATTAACATTCTATCTGTGGCTTTCCCCCCATAGTAGTCCTTAAGACTTCTCTCCCCGTGGTGCAGGGTAGCCATGGATCGTAATCTCAGTTATCCGGCGTGGGAAGTAGAATCTGCAATCAGTACGATCAAAAGGAACCTGGGAAACAAAAATGACAAACAGTCACGTGCTTTTACTAAAATGAGTAATAGTAGTTCCTCCTGAGGAGAGTGATGCAGTATTCTGCTGCTGAGAAATGTCCAAATGACAGAAGAGCAGGGTACCACTGTGCTGTTCACTGCTTTGTCATGGTCAAACCTGCTGAAAAAGGAAAACTTAACTAATTAAACAACATCATGAGTCCTGACTCTAAAAATTGAACTTGCTCCCCTACACACAATTTTAGTTGCCACTTTCCTGCCAGAATAATCCTACCAGCAGTTCCTTAATACCGTAGAGCCCACTGGGGATATGTGTCTCTGCCCTTGTCATGAGTAAGTAGTTTACTTGATGTGTAATATGAGAAGTCGATGAAGACTGTCTTATTTTTTATTTATCTTAGTTTTCTTTATAACAGGCCAAAATTCGCCTGTCGTGAAACAGTAGTCTACAAAGTCAGTCATCATCACAGCTGTTTGTCAGATCTGATTGATGTCTCAGCTTGTCAATCGTATTTCTTTTCCTCCTGTTTATTCACGCTTCCCCAAATGAATCCTCACTGGTGTATCTGCTTTGGGTATAGTTACATGATTATTAAATTTTATGGTTCTGCTTGTACTTTGTTTGAAAGATGCTGTGCAGCAGCACGTTTCTTTTCACAGTACTTCTATACATCACTTCACATTGCTCACTACACCATTTCTCATGGCTGAATACTTTAATAAACAGCCCTGAGTACACCTGTGGCATTTGGCAGTGTGCTGTAGATGTCACTGTCACTGTAGATGTTTTGCATTCAAGTTTCTCAAGGGAAGTGTACTTCTGCTCTGTTCACAAGTCTATGGCAGTGTGAAGAATCCTCTTAGGTGTAAACTTTAAAATCTTGTTACCTGTGAATGGCTCTGCTCATTCCTAGTAATTCTCATTTTCCTTGTTTGTCACAAATGTCCTGCATGAGTATGTTTTAGTGTGACAGGCTTAATATCTCTGAATCCTGTAAAGAGCTGAGTCTTTAAGCACCCTACTCACCAAAGGTGTTGTGTTCCAGCCAATTTCTTGGCTTTCAGTTTGTGGCTCTGAATATTTCTTTCTTGGCCCCTGTACTGCACGGTGAAGAAGATTCAGGAATTCATCTGTTGTTTTAAGAGACACAAATCCAAATGAAAGAAAGCGTGTTTAAAAATCAGTCACCTGTAGACATGTGTTAGAATGGGACATCTTAAACACTGTCCAAGCAATAACAAGAAAGACAAGGGTAGAGGCAGCCTCTGCGCTCTGTGAATGATACTGTCAGAATGCATGGTGATACTTCTACTTGAGTATTTCCTGAGGAAGTTTCAAGATTTGCCTGACAATACTGTCCTGTTAATTCTGGTATCCCTGTCTACTGTACTGCACCATCTTACTTTTCCTACACCACACCTAGTACAAACCAGTGCTCCATGGCAGTTCTCTACTTTCTCAGTTGCCTGAGACCTGCAGCCTTTCCCTGGATTGGTTTTCTACCCTCCTCAGTCTTTGACTAGAGCAGGCCAACCTTACCTGACCCATTAAGATTTTTAGGCAAAATTAGCATGTTAGAAATAAGGGAGCAACTATTTTAAGGGTTCTTGTTACCAGTACTCTAAAGTAAGACTGGGCAGCCGTTTCAGCAGTTTAACCTGCGTGGTGGTTAGGCAGAATCTGCAATGGCAGGCAACATGTACGTATAGAACGTGCTTCGAGGTATTTGTGTTTTCCCCCGAGAGGTTTAGATTCTCAAGCAAAATTTTATAGTATGAATATAAGGAATTAAATATATTTTATAGCATATATTTATTTTAATTACAAACAAAAACAAAAGCATAATTGCATGAATGCAAACTTGTGCTGAAAATGGAAAGTAATGGGAAAGGGCCTTAAGGTGGAAAAAACCTGCTTTACAAACAATCATAAATGCATTTAACTTATATGATCATGGAGGTGTTTCCACATACATGATATTTTAGACTGATTACAATTATTAAATCTTATGTGTTAATAATTTTTAATGTAATTATCACAAGCTTTTGAGAGACTTCTTACCATCTGTTGGCTCATGTACGTTTTCATGCCAAGACATTGGCTTCCTAGCAACCATGTGAACTGGAAAGAAATGAGGCAGGTGAATTACTTTAATGTGATTTTGGCATCACAGCCAGGTATAGAATATGTATTATTGAACTGCACGTGAATAGAAGAAAATGAGTTACAAATACTGATTAATGGCAGCTTCTAGGAAGGAAAGGGCGTTAAGTGTGCTGAAGGCCCTTTTACAAGATGCTGCCTGTGCTCACCACATCAGACTCCCACCCCACCCAAGGGGTGGCCTGCAGAGTGCCAAGTCTCAGGAAATTATTTTCCTTTGTTGTTTCATTGCAAAACCTAGACCTGAAAGAATCTACTCACATCACCTGCCTGTGCTAGCACGGACTGTGAATTAGCAGGTAGAAAGCAGACCAGGAGCTGAAGGAACATGGTGTAGTGTTGAGGTCCTCTACCCCATCTTGGCTCTGTATTTACACAGAATTTGTAGGTTCCACATCCTAGTTGCCTCACTGCTACGTAGTTACTAAAGGCACCATCTGGCAATGGGCAAAAGGCAAATGGGTCATGTCTCCGTTCTGAGTGTGCAGACCGGTTCCTCAGGCCACAGGAAGGACCACCAGTTGCCCTTTACAGCTTTACCCCTCTCACTGGCCACTGCTGCCATGCTCGGATGCAGCTGCTTGTCCCTGGCGTGCAGCTGAGCGCTGCGGGCCTGCCTTCGCCCTCCCCGCTCCCCTCACCGCTTGTCTTGCCCCCGGGGCTTTACGCCAGTTCCCTGTGGCCGCAGAGCCTCACCGGGCTGGAGGGGGTTCACGGTGTACTTGGTGAAGACCAGCTGCCACCGCCGCTCCTTGTTGGCCCGCTCGCAGTGGAAGCGGTTCTGCAGCGCGTCCGGCGGCCCCCTGTCGCTGCTGCGATCCGCCATGGCCGCGCCGGCTCCGCGCGTCCCGCGCCCATGGCAACGCCCACGTGCTGCCGGCGAGGCCGCTCATTGGCCCGCCCGGCGCTCCGCCTCGCGCCCCTCCCTTCCCGCCTGCTATTGGCCGCCGAGTTAAAGCCCCCGGCGCTGATTGGTGGCGGCGCACGCGGCGCGTTTGAACGGCCGGCGGGGCGATGGAGGCGGCGGAGCTGCGCTGCACGGCGGCCGTGGAGCAGCCGCTGCCGGGGGGACTCGCCCCGCGCCGCCGCGTCATGCGGAACGCGACCGTGCTCTTGGGCCGCAACGAGCTGCGGCAGCCCGTGCTGCGGGTGGCCGGCGGCAGCGGCGCGGCCGCGGCGGTGCTGAGCTTCGCGCTGGCCGGTGACACCGTGAGGCTCTTCACGCGGTTCGCGGGCGAGGGGCGGGCGGCGGTGCGGGTGGGGCCGGACGGCTCCCAGGTGCTGCTGTCCGACTGCCCCCCGGACGCGCTGCGCCGCTTCCTCCGCCTCCTGCGGCTCAAGGTGGCCGCCGGGTCGCGGAACGTGCCGAGCCGCCCCCGCCTGCTGGACCGGCCGCCGCCGTCCTTCTCCGTCATCAGCCCGGTGCAGGAGCGGGACCTGCTGTGCGGCCCCGGCCGCCGCCGCGCCGGCGAAGAGCGGGGGGAGCGCCCGGCGGAGGTGAGTCCCGGGGCGAGGGGGCGGCCCCGGGTAGCGGCCCTGCCCTCACAGCTCACCCTCACCTGTCCCGCAGGTGCCCCGCGCGGAGAGGCGGCCCCCGGCGAGGCTCTCGGCGGAGCAGGAGGCGGTGTTGGGCGCCGTGAGGAGCGGGAAGAGCATCTTCTTCACCGGCTCTGCAGGTGAGGGGCTCTGGAGACTCTCATCGGCTCCCCGGGGAAAGTCCTGGCCATTGACCTGTTGCTTCTCCCTCGAAGGGACTGGGAAGTCGTTTCTGCTGAAGAAGATCGTGGGCTCCCTCCCTCCGAACATCACCTACGCTACAGCCAGCACGGGAGTGGCGGCTTGTCAGATCGGTGGCACTACTCTCCATGCCTTTGCAGGTGATGGCCTGCCCGACAGCAAGGGGCTGGGATCTCTCACTCCCTTCCCAAAGAATCAGGAGCATCCTAAAGCATTGCTTTTTCCTCCTCTGACAGGGATCGGCTCTGGGAAGGCACCGCTGGAACAGTGCATTCAGCTGGCAGAGAGGCCGGGGGTGCGGCAGCACTGGCTGGCCTGCCAGCACTTAATTATCGATGAGATCTCAATGGTGGATGGCAAGTTCTTTGACAAGCTGGAGGCAGTGGCAAGGTGAGCAGTTGTCGGGTCAAACAATTAGCAGAAATGAATTCCCCTTAACTTCCAGACTGCTTCCTTTCTTTAGTTTTGTGAATGGATACAAGGCAGCTGCTGGTACAGGACTGTAAGGAAGCATGAAATCATAGTATCTGGGCTGATCTTTACCATGAGATAGGTTTTGGTCATGTCCCCTCCTCACTCACAGCTGTGGCTGTTTGGGTTGTTCTCTCCATCTCCTGAGCTAAGTGTTGTCTATAGAGCTGAGTCCAGAATATACAGCTGTGCCCAGAAGGTATCTCTTGCAGAGAGAAGTAGCTGTAGTATAACAGCCACTAAAGAACCAAGACCTCTGGGGTAGGTAAGCAAAGCAAATTTAATGTCTTGTACTAGCATTACTTAATTATTTGAGTTCTTCTGAGACAGCTGGGGATAAACATCTTCCACTGCAGGTGGTCCATGTTTGAATATATTGACAGATTAGGAAGTAACTTCTGGGACCTGACTATGTCCAGGTTCGGGAGGACACTCAAAACTTCTCTTCCATCCCTTTCAGGGCAGTCAGAAAACGGGATGAGCCTTTTGGAGGAATTCAGCTAATTATCTGTGGGGATTTCTTACAGCTACCCCCAGTCTGCAAGGCTAATGAAGAAACCAAGTTCTGCTTCCAGGTACAAAACTGTTCCTAAACTCATTCTCATACTTCAAGTCTGCCTCTTTCTTAACAAGTGAATGATTTTTCCAGGCAAAAAGCTGGAGGAAATGCATCCACATAAACATGGAGCTGACTGAAGTGCGGAGACAGACTGACAAGACCTTTGTCTCACTCCTGAGCGCAATCCGTTTGGGCAGGTGAGGGGAAACTCATCTCTGTAATCCCTGCTCCCCTCTGATGGAGCAGAGGAAAGAGCAGTTTGTCTCTTTTCTGTGCTCTATCAGGAATGTGTAGTTGTGGGCAAAAGCTATAAATGCTTTAGTTAATGTAGACAGGTTTTATATATGCTGCTCTGATAAGGAAGGACACTTCCTAGGGTCCCTCTGCAATTTCTGTGAATTAATTCAAAGGATCCTGAGCTGGCAGTGGCCAGGGCGGGGCTGGGGCACACACACTGGCTCTGCTCTCTGACTTTATGCAGGTATCTTTCTCTGTCCTCTCTGGAGGCCTGCAGCTTGCACAGACTGATCCAGCTGTGTGGAGGTTACTGCTGCTCAAACCTGTTCCTGATCACTTGAAAGAGTAATTCCCCTTTCCTGCCTACCAGGTGCACAGAGGAGGTTACCAGACAGCTGATGCAGACAGCTGCTCACAGGTCTGAGCGTGATGGGATCCTGGCTACGCGCCTCTGCACACATAAAGATGATGTAGAAATAACCAATGAGAGACGCTTGCACCAGCTACCAGGTGAGCTCCGTGGGGAAACTGCTGGCTTTGGGGCTGAACTCTGTGTGGATGCAATGGGGGTACTGGGGTGTCAGGTGGAACTAATGTTCTGTCATGCCAGCAGCACCAGACCAAGCTCTGTGTGTTGGAGTTGAGCTGTCTGGGGAAAAATTCCACAGTTTTTTGTTTAAAAATCCACAATGTCACTATTTGGTTTGTAACAGACAGCAAGCTCATTGCTTGCTGTGAGGTGGGGATGGGTAATTTATTGCCTCCACACCCCAGCTTTTTCTTTCTCTAGCATCTTAGAAAGGCCATGCTCTCTCCAGCCATGACTTGAATGAAGGGCTATTTAATTTTTTGCCTCCCTTGCTGGCCCTTGGATTCTTCCTTACTCTGCTTTGGAGATCTGGTGTTGGTAGCGAGTGAAACTGCTTAAAATGCTGTCTGCTCAGTTCTTATTTACTGCTGACCTTTGATTCCTGTGCCTTCTCGTGCTCTGGAAGTTATATAGGGAAGAGAGGCAATAGTGAGCTCTCTGCTGTTAGATGTGACAAGGTTTGTGTGAGGATGTCCTAGCAGCAACGCAAAATGGATATTAAAAGAGGAATTGATGTTAGAAATAAATGCTGAACCTCCTGAAATGCTGTGTAGAATATGTTCAATGGTTGCAATTTTTGTCTTTCTTTCCTTAACAGGAGGAGTACACGTGTTTGAGGCTTTGGATAGTGACCCAATGCTAGTGAAGTTAATTGATGCTCAGTGTCCTGTGGGTGGTAGAGTTGAGCTAAAGCTCGGAGCTCAGGTAAGTGTGTGTACACACGTGTGATAGACCAGATCAAATGGCATAAGAAAAATAAAGGAATATCAGGGAAATGTATAGAGTAGATTAATATATAGAAAGCAAATTCAATCTAGAATGGCTATGCCAGGCCAACAGAAGACTCTATCCCAATCTTTGTATCTTTTGTGCTTAGAATCTTACCCAGACAGAGGATGAGTACAGGTCCATGTCTTGGGGACAGTGGAGATTGCTGTGACTTTGACAGATACGTGCGACCAAATTTAGAAGCTTTCCAGTAGCAGAGAGCACAAGCAGTCCTTGCCTGCAGTCTCAGCTCCAAGTACAGCAGGCCTCCCCACCTGTAAAGCTATGGCACAGCTTGCCATGTTTGCTGGACTGGGCACCTTGCTCTGAGCTAGGGCTGTCAGAGTGGAAAGGATGTAGGATTGTACTTAGTAGTAGCACTATTTGCTTTGGAAACTCGCTCCTTAGTTGTTCCCAGAATCTACATATGCCTAGGCTAGTTGGTGTCTGGGGAAGGGGAAACTGCTCCCTGGATCTGAGTTCACAGCTGTGGACAGAAATAGCTCAAGTAAAGTGTTCAGTGCTGTAAAATGATGTAGTTAGGAATCCTAGGAAGGAAAGGCTGTGAAACAATTTCAATCAAAATGGAGATGGTGCTGCAATAGGCAGGATAGGATGATTTGGCCAAATCAGCCTGATGTGCTTATGCTTCCTGGCAAGAAGTTTAGCTGCAGGTGGCTGAACAGGCTGTAGAACCAGTGCATTAAAGATTTTTCTTTTTCGCTGTAGGTGATGTTAGCAAAGAATTTGGATGTGTCTCAGGGGCTGGTGAATGGGGCACGAGGTGTTGTTGAAGGGTTTGAAAGTGAACAGAAGGGTGAGTAAGCCTTTTGATCTTTTGTTGAAGGAAGTGGGAAAATAACAAAACAGTTTGTCATTGGTGGCTGATGACTTCTTAATTTTGTTTACAGCTTGGTAATAATTTGAGGGAAAGCAGGGAGATCTCTGCAAGCTTGGGGCTCTCATGAGCTGTGATGTCATGCACTGCATCAGCTGTAGCTATCTGTAGGCCTCTTGTGTTCTCTCTTCTGTATTCTGTATGTAAATGTGTATGCTCATTTGAATTTCCTGTTTGTGCTGTTGAAGCAAGTTTTGATGGATTTTTGTTTGTTTTTCTCAAAGAATAATGTTCTGCTACCTGCAAAATGTATTTTTCTCTGCATTTCAACTGATAAAATACTTGACTTCAATTCTACTGCTTAAGCAGGTTTCAAATATCATTTCAGGGCATGCTATATACTGTCCGTGGATTTAGGTTTGGTTTAGGCAGAAAAAAGGTGTTCTTAAGCTGCTGACATCCCGGCTGTTGAGAACACATCCCTGTTTCTTTCCTGCTCCCATTCCTACAGGTCTGCCTAAGGTGAGGTTTCTCTGTGGGGTCACGCAGCTCATAAAAATGGAGAAATGGGTCTTCAAAGGACCATCGGGAGTTCATCTGAGTCGTCAGCAATTGCCTTTAAAATTGGCATGGGCCATTTCCATTCACAAGAGTCAGGTGGGTGTTCTTGTACATCTGTCTTAGACTTTTACACCATTATAAACCTGATTTCCTGGGTGAACTTGCATTGCTGATGAAACAGGAGGGAAAGCTGAAAGGCCCTTGTTGGGGGGAAACTCTAGAATATGTGCCTAGCTGCAGAGAGATAGCATCTCTTCTGCTTGTGATGCTTGCCTGTAGGGTCACAGATGGGCTGTCAGTACTGCTGGGGTTTCCAGAGAGGCACTGCCATCTGCAGAGTTGGTGTTGGACTATAAAGCAGCATTATTTACCACTGTGGGCTGATGAGAGTAGTGTTTCCCTGAGAGTCATCATCATTAGGGACCCTGAGCTCTGCAGAGTAACTGAGGAAGCTGCTGGAGCCACAGCTGTGCTCTTTGGGCTGGACTCGCCCTTTGGTGGTGTGCGGTGGGGATTTTTTCAGTATAGCTTTCAGTGTAACAGTGTAATGTTTTTAAAGTTCCTTCCTTTCCAGAAGACTTCATGATAAGTACTGGTCTTTGAGACCTGTGAGTTTATTCCCATGCCACAGTTTAAACCAGGCCATTCTGTAAATTCTGCTGCACCTGGGACAACCCATGAGACAGAGCTGGATAGGCCTTACCCAAACTCTCTCAGGTCTGCCTGAGGACTGCTTGAGAATGGTGCCTGCTCCAGTTAACTACTAGGAGTGAAACCAGCAGGATTTCTTTCCCTGATGTATTGATTAAATGGGATTTATGGAGTTTCACCTACTATCTATTAGCAATTTCCTGACAGTGGAAAACTCTGCCTTTGCTTTCTACTGATCCCCTTTTTTTAAATCAAAACCTTATACCAAAGATAGTACCTTGGACAGACTCACAGGGCAGGTTAGTGTTGGTACAGCACAATGTTCTTGTTTGTTTGCTCTGTAATAAAGCTCTCTGTGCCTTTGATAGGGCATGTCTTTAGACTGTGTGGAAATCTCCCTGTCTCGTGTCTTTGAAAGTGGGCAGGCCTATGTAGCCCTCTCCAGAGCCCGAAGCCTTGCAGGTCTCCGTGTTCTGGATTTTGACCCAAAAGTAGTGAGAGCTGATCCTGCTGTGCTGCAGTTCTACAGACAGCTGAGACGTCATCAGCTTCTAACCCAGGTAAGGAAAAACCTCACGCTAGCAAAGCCTGCCTTGTGCAACCAAGATAGACATGTTGGCACCAAGATCTTTCTTTTTCTTCCTAAGCAAGATCAACACTTGTAGTGGCAGGAGAGATGAAACTGCAGAGAGGGCACGTGGCCAGGCGGCTCTTGGTGACAAAATATCTACTGTAGTGTTGGAGTCGTGTAACACTTGCTGGGCCCTCTGGGTGAAAGGATGGGCTGGGATTCTTTGATCCTCTTCTTGCAGTAAGGAATGAAGGAGAAGTGGGCACAAAAGAAATTTATTGTAATTTTTTTTCATCTTTCTCCCCGAAGGATTCACTACATACCCATTCAGATGCTGATGAGAAGGAGAACTGGAAATGCAACTGAGCATGCTCTTCTGGTTTCTGTGAGCTGTCAGCACAGATGGCTGAGATGCAGTAAACATGTTGTTGTGTATATTTGATAACATAGACAAAGTCAAAGGAAATTATTTAGATGTTTGCTTCATTCAGCTGACTCTGGACATGTAGAACTATCCCCATCTCACGCCTCTGGAATTTGAAAGGCTTCTGCAGACCCTTTCTGAGCCCACAGCCTCAAGTACTCCTGTGTCACAAATGCCACTCTATCAGGCAAAATGACTGAACAAGGTTGTGCCTGAGGGACGTTTCTACAGTTTTATCCTGTCTGAGGGACCTTCCTAGAGTTCTTTCCTGACTGCTAATTGTTTCATTCTCTGCACATATAGACTGAAACCTGTGTGCCTTTCTTCAAGTATACCACTGTTGAGAGATGGAAAGTGGATGTCCCCTTTGCTTGCATGGATTGTTCACAGGAGCTGCTGACACGAGGGAAATCAGGGCTAAATATCTGGAATACTTGATTCTCCTGCAAGAGAAAAGCTGCTCTTGCTGCCTGGCACCAGGAGGCTTTGCATAACTTCTTCCACAAGAAGAACTGTCAGAGTTGCACATTGCCTGTTATGCTGATACATAGCATTTTTATTAGTCTGTTGTATACAATAAGATGTGATTTTTTTTTTTTGGTTTTTAACCTTTTGAGATGAGCTGGCACTATTTAAAAATAGGAGGAAGTCCTACATCTTCCACCCATAATTATGGAACTACAAGAACTGTGAAGATTCATTACCCCATGAGCAAGAAGGGGGTGAGAGGAGATGAGTGTTGGTGAGACTCCCTCTTGTTTAAACACACGAGGCTCCCATTCAGACGGGAGTTTTTCCTGGAAAAAAATGTCTGACTAATAAGGTGGAACTTGAGTGTGCAATAGAGAATAATGGCTAAGGACATGTGAAGTGAGCTGTAACTTCACTTGTTTCAGCAAAAGCAGAGATGAGCAGAACTAATATACCGTCTTCTTAATAAAGGAGAAGCTTTTGTCTTTGTATTTTAGCACTTTAAAGCTAAAGTAACTTGTATATTTTAAAATGTTTTACATATGGGAATAACATAAAATAACATCCAGCTGGAACTTGTCTCTTGCAGGGAAATGTCTCTTAAAAAGCCTCTGCAGTTGTAAGCAAGTTGAAGGCCATTTCTTGGCAGCTGCTCTCCTTAAAGTCAGGAAAGGATTTTGACTAGCCAGTGGTTAACATAACAGAAAACAGACTTTGATAAGATTTCAAAATTTATTTTTCAGTGTATTTTTAGTGGGTTTTTTGTTTTGTTTGTGTGTTTGTTGTGCGTTTTTTTTCTGGGCTTGAGAAAGCAGAGTCTTGGAGGAAGCAGTAGTCTAAGACAGAAGTGTGACTATTATTCAGAGAGGTTCTTAATGTATCAGCACATTGTTTCTTCAAAGAAGTTTGGTGGGGAGTGGATGAAAGTACCTGGAGGTGGAGCTGGAGCCTGTGGAAGGCAGGTCCCAAACCCTACGCTGGGCCAGGAGACTGGTTTCAGTTAGCACTGCTGTGGGTTTGTAAAGATGGGATGCTGCAGTGTGTGGGCTGTGTGTTGGATTGGAGGTTTAAGTGGGGAATCTGAAATGCCCCGGATGTTAAAGTGAGTTTTACTGTTGGGGTAGACAGCTATGCAGAATATGCCAGCCACATCCAGTCACACACAATACATTGATTTATTGACTGATTATGTAAGAGCTATGAAATAATGCAGGTTCAAATCCTTTAATACCTCTTAAAAAGGTCCTGTACCCCTGTAATTCCAGGATAACTTTCAGGGTAAGAGAGGTGATTATGTACAATGCAAATAAACTTTTAGTTGTGATCTTGTGAAGCAACTCACTTAACTGCAGCTTTCATGGATTTAGGGACTGAAATCTTTCCAGTTGTATAGTGGGGGAATGGGTTGGTGCCAGTTTGAGATAAAATGCTAAACAGAACTTAAAGACGAAAAGGTTAATCAATATTTCATTTACTATTAAATCTACGTGAAATATTGTGGATGCCTTCTCAGTGATGGAACTGTGGGAGCAGAACAGCCGGGGCTTTTGAAGGGCTGGCTGGTTCTGAGGCCAAAAGCTGTCCATCTGCGTAAATTTTGGATGTTCTCACTTCCAGCTAAAGCTGATATAGGGATGGGTGCTGAGTTTGAAGGCTGCTATTTAAATCCTAAAAGAAGCAGACAGGACAAATCTGAGCTGTCAGGCTCTCTCATGGCTCCCCTTTGGTTGGGATTATGATGAGGCCTTTTTTTAATAGAATAATGCTTCCCTATACTTGAGCTAAAAATCTTGTAATACAATCAATATCCCTTCTTCCATATTCTCCACAGCATGTTAATTTACACTCTGGTGTAAGGGGACAGCAGAGGGGCAGGAGCTGGCCCCTGGTGCAGCCAGAGCCCAGGTGACAGGACAGGCTCCATGAGGGCATTCGGCTGTACAGGGATGACTCTGTCCAATCCCTGTGGAAAAAGAGGCTTCCATTACTGTACTCCCATAAATATGGGGAATGAGTATTGTCTCTCTTCACAAACCGAAGAGAAAGCATTTAAGCATTTAAACACCTGCCTTAACTGCAGCTATCATTAAGTGAATTAAACTAAGAGTTTGATTCATAACTGGTATCTCTGTTACCACAAAGTACAGCTATTCTCTTTTCAAATACATTAAACCATAAGAAACTGCTTTATACCAGCTAACGCTCCATAATACATTTATGTGTTATTGGAAGCATAATTCACAAACAGAGTGTTATTAAAACCTTACCAGCTTCCAGTTTAAATCTTTGCATGGTGATTTAACACCCTTCTTGTTCCTTACGTGACATTTTCATTATAATTAAACATGAACGTGTCCTCACAGCCTGTGCCCACAAGTCCTATGAGCACAGGAAAGGCAGCAATAGTCCAGCAGATCTTGGATCCTGTAACAAGACTGTGTCCAGAAATTAGGCCTTCATATCCAGAATTGCTCTGAATACATCAAAAAAAATGCTACCCTTAAGTAATGGAAATATAGTACATTATTGGTTGTGCTATGAATGCTAATAATGTCATTTTTCTTGCAGATATTACAAGTTTCTCATTTTATATTAGGCCACTCTGTGACACGTAATTGTCTTTTGCTGTTAAATCTAAGCAGTTCTATTATAAGCATGAGAAAAGACCTGAATTGCTAGAGATTGCATTTAGATGTGTAAAATTTCTATTTTGCTGTTTCCTGTATGATTATTTTATGCTTGTTTCTATTACAAATCATAAGATATTGGATGGAATATTTTAGCTGAGCTACTGACTAGTATATAATTTATGAAGTCTGGTTATAGAGGCAAAATAAGTTTATAAGTCTAAGAGTAGTTTTTCACTTTTAATTATTGAATACTACACTATCTGTTTTTTTTTTTCTTTTAAATTTGTTATGGTGTTGATACAGGGGGCTGTCAGATGTGACAAAGAAGATGAGAACCCTTCTGGGGTGGCAGCTGGGTAGGCACCAACAGCTTCCTAACTGGTATCATGTGTGGGCAACTGGGTTCCAAGACAACACATGTTTTTACTGAATTGTTTATTACAATATTTCTGCAATGAGAGCTATGATAAAGATGCCTCTGACAGAAATTTAAGATTTTTTTTAATGATATGGAGTCTGTAATTTTTTTCCTCCCTCTTATTTCTCAAAATGTATGTTTTTTGTCAACAAGTAGGTGAATGTGTACACCAACCACACCTTCCATCTACACTTCTTAAGCCACTGGGCTATCTATAGATCAGTTTTCTGTAGGACACATATTTTTTTTTTCCATATTATTATAAATACCCTGAGAATTACAGGGGGATTTGCACAGACTTTCAGTTGGAGGTCAGGAGTTGGTCCAGGTCTTTAACGATTCTGAATCCTGTTTTGTTTATTAAAAATCTGTGATTCCCTCTAATCAAACATCAGGTTAGAGAGGGCATAACATATTTGAGGACAATGCTGGACATTAAAGTAAAAACATAAGTAAAACTTACTAAGGTTATTCCAGTAGCTAATAATTCACAAAATTGAGGCATCACATACCTTTTACTATTTCCAAGTGAAGGCTGGACAGACTTACTGAAGGTAATAAATCAAATATGGAAAATATTTATGTGAATTAATGAGAACAACTTGGATTAAAAAAAAAACTTTTAAAGCTTTCATCTGGGAAGAGAGTATGTAGTGATCAGCCTGTTTTTAAGTTGTTCCATAAAAACATTCCAGGTAAGTTACCTTTGTGTTTGTGTTGGATTAATAGGACACCTTATAATAAAATATTGGACCATAACAATACCAGGTACTTTCAACTGACACTTGGCAATACAATGTAAATATTAAAAACAGATCTTGAATCTTGAGCAATGAGCTAATAATTAATTGCCAGAATGTCAATGCATAATGCAGAGGGATGGTATCAGATCCAATATAGTAATAAAGAAGGAAGCTTTGAAATTGTTTGGGTGTTACCTGCTTTCTCTCCAGATGAGAGAGACCTTGCAATAACCTTAACCTTTTTACTTGTGATGGTAGCAAGCTATGGCTATTTTAACATAAAATCCCCACTTAAAATAGAACATATCAGATGATTCAGTTAGGTCAAAATGACAAACTTTCTTAAAATGTTGTCCCTTTGTCTTCGTTAGCCACAATTACTGCTGTCAGTTAAACTTTGGGACAAATAGTACATGTCTTCCTTTTGTTTTAAAAATAAAGGATAAAAATGGTTCTGTAGAAACAATTTTAAGTTCATGTTAGAGATACAGTAATGTTTTTGACAGATTGCTGTAAAGTCTTGTGCACTCTCAGATCTCAAAAAAGTACAAGGTCAGAAATACTGTTTGTGATACCCGATATATTTTTAATAGAAATATTGTCAAAAGAAATTATAATCAGGTTTTGACACTTGTCCTGAAAGTGTCAAGGCCTCCATTAAACACAACACCTCAGAAAAATCAGGCAAAAGTCGAAAGTGTAATATTCATTCAATTACTCTATAAGGTATAGATCATCCTGCACTGCTCAGTTTTGGGATCAGGACCCTAATATGAGAAAGAAGTATCAGCCCCTTAACAACCTTTGCTATGGATTTCATGAGATGTTCTTAAAAAAAAAAAATTTAAAAGGAGAAAAACCCTCAACCAAACAGAAAAATCCCAACCCCCCAAAAAAAACTGGCCATCAGTGTGACACAAGAGGAGTTTCGTTGTCAGTAGAAATTAGGGCTAGAGGGAGCCTCAAGCGAGAAGCCTGCACTTGATACTGCTTTTCCTGCAGCAGAAAGAGGCCTCAGTGAAGAAAGCGTTCAGCACTGTCCCAAGCTGTAACAGCTCCAAGCAGGGCACTGGGAGTGGGATATCAAGCTAAGGTGAAAGCTGTGTCAAAAACTTAAGGTGAAGAGGGCATATGGCATCTGAATAATTCTGTTTAGAGCCAGAGAAACTGAATCATTAGGAGTATGTCCAGCTCAAGGTGTGCAGGTGAAGTAAATTTAGAATAGTTACCAAGTATTTCTCCAGATTCAAGAATGCCCATGGGCCTTTAGGAAGTTAAAGAGATCCAGTATGGTCTGAAAGTGCCTGAAAGAGCAGGGGGAGACACAAGATCATCCTTTAGCACCTTTGGTGTCACTGTGGAATGGCCAGAAGTATAAAAATAGAGGTGATGATGCCAAGGAAGGAGGGATGGGAGCAGCACCCAGGCAAAAGCAGTTCAGTAGCGCTTGCAGTGCTGTGCACAAAGGGGAGATCAGCTCAAATTAAAAAGGAGCTGCTGGCTGCTCTCTGCTGCGGAAGAGTTTGTCAGTTCACCTTGGGGCAGCAGATGGACAGGCTGTTCAGAAGCCATTAAGGAAGCATTTTGGTGAAGTTAGTGCTGGGGGCAGACAAATTGCTACAACCCTTGCTAGGTGCATCCCAGTCCAATGAGGAGGTGGCAAGGTATTCCCAAAAGAAGTCGTGGCTAGGGGCAGATACACTGCACATGTAGACAGCTTTTTGGAACAGAAGGAAACCTAGCAACCTAGTATATCTTTTTTGGCACAGGTGAAGTATGTTTTGTTATGATGGACTCTTTGAAAAGGGGGAGGTGGGTGGAGAAGGCATTTCTAGGACATTTGAGAGATGACAAAAAATATGTGCTACATGTAAGTATATAAAATACGTGGTATGAGGATGATATGTCCACAGTCTGGTTACATGCTAATAGATTTCATCCCAAACAAGTGGAAAAAGACACAGAAACTCCCCTTAAAACTTACCCAAAAGGACGATATTTTATTTCCGGAGCTCAGTCAATGGAGCATATTTTGTCTTTACCTCTCAGTTCATAAAGACCTCATCCTGCTCTCACTGAAAATATTTCCTAGAAATCAAGGGTGAATCCTCTGCTTAGCATGCTGACAGGGGAGGAAACTGCTTTATATCTCCTTTTTTCCCCCTTCATCTAGTGTTTGGCTGGGGGTTCTGTATTTCAAAGAGAATTTGCTTGTGCTAAACCCCTAAATCTGTATGCTTTCTATAGTGAAACGAAAACTACGTTTTTTTAGTATTTGTTTTGCATACTTTCCAATAACTGAGGCGAAAATACTACTTAACACATATTTGAGTAGAAAATGCTGCTCAGGGTAAAATCCAGCTCTTTGTTTGAAGGGAAGTTGGTCTGACGTTACTAAATACTCCAAAGTAAACAGATCCTGTTCTATTCACTTTTTTTAGAAGTGTGGGATTGGTTTTTGCCTCTAAAACAGGCAGTTTCATTAAAGAGAAGATAATTGACAATAAAAGCAGGGGAAGAGGGTGCATTCTGATCTTAAATGCTACATAAGCGACATAACAGCCAAAGAAAACTGCACTGCCTACTTAGCAGGCTGGAAGCTGCTCTTATTTTCTATCAAACAAGATTTTCAAAAATCACTTTATGGCTTATAAGCAGTATGCAGGCTTAATTGTTTCCTTATGCTCCTTTCTGCAAATACACTAAATGATAACAGTCAATTAGCTATCGGTGTGCCAGACTGTTTCTTAATGTGGAATGCCTGCTGTGTCTTAATTTTTGCCTTGAACAGGTATTTTCACCGAGCTAATTCATAACATCTTACAGTCTCAGTATAATCCCAACTAAACATTTTGATACTCAGTCCCATGACTGCCTCTTGGAGCTCTTTTGCCAAGGGGCTCCTTCATATCCTGTCAGGGAATATGACATGCACCTGGACATGTGCAGATGCCAGTGTGAGACAAGTCATGTGGAATGCCTGAAGGATGTAATAAATATTGCATGCAATGCAAATTCTGTTGACAGAGATATCTGAGGGAGGGTGAAATTCTTATCTTGCTGTTTGAAGGACTTTGTATGGAAATGAACCACTGGTAGTGCTCTAGGAATTGCCATATTGCATCAGAACATTGAGGTTGATTTCTTGCCCTCAGCAATGACTACTGTTTTATAATCTGGTTATTCAGAGAATGAAGGACTACCCTTCTATGAACATGCCAATCTAAGTCAGAAAGCAGCTATACTTTTTCAGGGATGAGGGGTAGACTCCTTGTTGATTTTTTCTTTAGCAAGCCACAACCTTTTTCCCTGAAAGATGAGAGTACAGTATCCTCAAAACACGTAGCATTGACACAGCTACAACAGGTCTAATTACTGCACTTCAAAACAAACAAACAAATCCTGCAAATATTTTGTGTCCGGTTTCTTTAACTACAATTGGTAGAACTTTTAACCTCATCCATCTTATCTGGTATTTTCCCTGTACGACAGCTGAGGAAAAGCATAAATTTCTCACCACATTTCTTTTTCAAGTGCATCAGTTAAAATCTTTAAGTTGCTTAATGTGACTGGTGTTTAGAAAGACATGCATTTTCTTGAGTTGCAGCTGCAGTCTGAGCTACTGGGAAAAGTGGATCAGGCTATAGGGGCTGCAACTGGGAGCCTGGATGCACAGAGTAAACTGTGTTATCTTCATTCTAGTCAGACATAACCAGTATTTAGACATTCACTTCTTATATTTCAAGCTAAGCAAGTGTAGTCTCAATGAATTTTATCAATTTGCTGATGAGGTGCTCTGCAAAGTGTGACTGTTATGACTAAATGACATTAAACATCCCCTGTAGGCCTCAACGAGAGCTTTGCACAGGGGTTTGCATGCGGCTTTATGATCCACCATAAACAATATCCACATGCAAACTTCAATGGCACTGCTATGAAGTTCTCCTTCATCCTAGAGAAATGTTAATTCTTAAGTATCTTTATTTATGTTTGTTTCCTAATTATTCCCCTTCCTTCAATTTCTTACAAGGAACATTGAGGACATGTACAACCTATAGTCCATTTAATCCAAATTTGTGTCAAAGCCTATGAGAAGCTATATACATATTTGTGTATATATATTTAAGAGACTATCAGAATATAGGGTTTTTTTCTTGCAGTTTTCACTAACAGCTGCTGGAAAACAGAAATAGCCAGAGAAAATATGGAAAGATGTGAAACTTAGGGCACACTAAATGCAACTCTGATTTAATTCATAGCAAGATTACTTCCTGTTCAGCAAAGATTGCTCAGCCAGCCACAGAAAAAAGAATACAGATACCCAGCCCGCCTTTATTTTCAGTGCTCAAATCCTCTGCATTTCGTCCTCAAGGTTCAACAGCGTGTTTACACTAAAGCTTTATCTGGATCTGTATTATTGAAAGCCTGTCCTGGAGAGAAGCTCACAACACATTACCACAGAAATCACCCCTGGCAGTGGAAACTTAAATGCTGCTTAATTGCATAAATATAGGCAAAACTCAAGGCATCTACAGGCTGCAGCAGTGGTGGCTTAAAATAACATATTCACAAATTGCTCAGCTCTGGTAACAACTGATAACAAGCATTAATGCATAACACAGCAAATAAATTATATACGTTTATATCCATCTCCTCTCCACAAAGAACCATAAATGTTGTTCTTTGAAAATGTGTTACTGCAATGTATGAGACTTGACTTGACATTGGTGTGACGAGATAAACTATTTAATTGGGGTTTTAGCATACTAGCAATGTACTTATCACAGTATTTGGCATTCAGTGACTAGGGAGGCATGAAAGATTATCTTTCCTGAAGAACTAGAAAATGGCACCTCCTTTCCACTTGATGCCCTCTAAGCCTCTTCTGAATATCCTACTTACCTTTTGGAATTGTCTTGTTTTCCTCTGTGTCCAGTCTCCAAGGGGAAGCTTATCTTGGAGTTGTTCTCCCAGGTTAAATACATTGCCTCCATCTATTTCTCTAGCAGCATGAAAGCCTCTGCTTATCTAAAGGTGTTTGAGGCTGTATTAACTTGTGCTTTTTCTCCCTCTGCAGTACATTGCCTGCATTCAGAAGGCAACTGCAATCAGGGTGGCTTTGGGAGTTTACTGCTTGAAAGATTTATGGTGTGGGTCACACTGAAAGAAAAGAAAAAATAAAAGAGAAAAGAAAAGCTTCGTGTCCAATGATTCTCACAGGTTCTGGGAGCATCCCACTTTCCAGATGTGTATATTTCAACTTTTTTTATTAAATGATAGGACAAGTGGAGATACTTTTATCTTAAAAATATTGGATGAGCTACAAAGTAATTCTCTCTCCCAGTTTTATGTTTTACATCCAACAGAACGAGGCTTTTTTACTGCTACATACTGGTGTGGTCCAGTTTACTCAGACTCTCCCTGCATTTCCAGAAGCAGAAAAAATTGATCACAACAGAGAAACAGCAGGGCACAGGTGAAGGAATTATCTACTGTCATATGGTCTTGAGGATGAGGAAGGGTAAAGGAAAAGTTAAAAAGAAGGTCAGCAGTGAATCTTTCCAGCCTGACAAAATGGTCTGAAATACTCTGCTTCATTTTCACATGTTTGTGAAGAGAGATCCAGTCCAGAGCCTGCAGTTTGACACAACTGGGAATGTGCTAATTTACAAACTCAAAGCACTTGTAACATTTTGCTGGTGTTTAATAGACATGTACTCAATCCCTCTGTGGTTCCCAAAACCACCAAGCTTTAGTCACATTTCCTTTTTGGATGGAAAGGGGAAAGAGTAGAGGGTGACATGATTTTAGTGTTTAACTATGTAATGAATATCACTAGGATCATTTTGATAGAGCTGTAGCTGTCAGTGGGTGAGGCAACTTCTAATAAGGGCATAGAAATACCCTTCAAACAAGATTCTGCAATAAACTGTCATATTTCTGGATACGAGAGAGAATATATTTTGTAGTAAAATATTATTTATTATATTTATGCAGATTAGGAAATTGTTGAACAGCTGGGCAGACAGGTTACAGGGCTATGTATGTGAGTATCTGCTTGTGCTTTATCTTCTGCAGGAATAGAAGAATTCCTACACCAACCACCTGCAGAGACGGGTTCTACCAGTTGGAGAACATAATAGCCTTCCCTTAGGCACACCCATCAAGCATCTGTCCTGCAGTCACCTTAAAAACCCATCTCTGAAATGCTACTGCAATACTTATTATTTTTTTATTCTCCACAGATATTTCTTACCCCCAGATTCTTAGAGTGCTGAGTTTTATGCCTTTCTGAGGAGTGGGACAAAGATCAGATTATTTTGTTAGCTTCAACTTGTTTTTCCCAAAATGCTTGACTCTTACTGACAGTCATTGTCTTCCACACTTTCATCCCACTGGTAGTCTTTCTGTGCCTCAGGATAATCTTAAATCAAAGAGCCTGATCTTCTGATGTGCTGATCTCCTACCATTCCACTTGGCTGCTGCTGGCATTGTGAGCACTCAGCACTACAGTAAATTAGTCTCCAAGTGTGCAACTGGTAGCATGTGTTCTTTCTAAGCACTGGCTCACTTGAGCTGAGCTGCTGCTTTAGTAGCTTTGAACTTTCTTAGGTCGCTGAAGCACAGTTCATTTCCTATTGGAGTTTGTGATTGAATGGGAAAATCTTTATCTTGTGAGAAACAAAGGGAAAGGATGTACTGGGTTTGTGTTCCTCTGTGTTGTACCCTTCCTTTCCTGTTTTCCTCCTGTTAACCCCCAAGTTAGTGACCTGGAGGGTGAAAACAAACTAGGTAACTGTTACACAGAAGAAGAAAAATATTTTGTTTTAAACTCTGTTTGCATGATGTCATGCACTGCTCACTAGTATCTGTATAGGTTTATTGAATTTTAATTCACAGGACTAGCTGGAATTGTAATCTTCATCCTGTGTTTTCCTAACAATTTTCCTAACATGTCCCATTAGGTAAATCACCACATATGACGTGGAACCTAAGGCTGACAAAGACACTTTCTAAATCACATTGGTTTAAATGTATAACTGCTTATATGAACAAAAATCAATGACTTTCTGCAGTGGACAGACCTAATATGTCAAGACTCTCTCTGCAGTTCTGTGGTCACACAGTTTTCAACGAATTTAACCTCACCATCTCTAGAGCTGAGCTTCCTGAGCCAGACATGCAAGATTCCCGAGAAAGCTACCAGCTTGCCTTGATAAACCTCTTCTCTGCTATTTAAGACACTGAACTTTTGCCTCTATTCAGGCTGGTAAGAGGGGGTAGTCGTGGGTGCTGGCTGCAGCTCCGTGTGCTCACTCCTAGAACATAGCAATGCATTACCAGCCTGCCTAATGCTCTCCTCAGCAAAGGCTGCTCATGAGCTGTGCCAGCTGAGGCCATCTGTCTGTCTGTCTCACCTGTATTCCCACGTAATCCAGCTCCATTGTTTCTGCAGGAGTCAGTTGTTTTGGCATGCTATGTAACTGCAGTATTTCACTCACATAGCACAGAGGATGTCAACTAATGGGATTTCACATTCTTTCAGTAAGATGTTACTGAAACCACAGCAAAATGGCTGCGGGGCAACTGTAGCTATATAAAAGAGATGCTGGGATGCACAATAGCTGCAATGATTGCCTGCTTAGCATTCACCAATATAATTCATCCTGACAACAACTTTGTCCCATGGCCAAGGCAGGTTGAATGATGTTGCAAACACTGCTCAGAGAGAGAGATGGCACTGTAGTCCTCTTGCTAGTAAGGACAAACCCTGTGTAGAAGCTGGAGGAAGAAAAACAACGTTTAATTGCCAACTCATCCTTTGTATTTATTTCACCTGGGAGCAGTGCCTTCTAATGGAACCAAGATATTTTCAGAATGGAATAAAACCAGCACAGATATGAATAGCTAAAAGGCAGGTTGAGGTTCCAACACCATAAAAACATTAGAAAAAAATTGCTCCATTTCTGCCCCCTCTTGGTACCCCCAAACATCCTTTATTTGCACCAGTAGAGCTTTCAATTATAGTATTACGTGGTCTATGATTATCTGTTGAAAGAAAAAGCTACAAAACACTCAAGTCACAATCTAAAATCAATGCACCAAGTACAGTGGTCATGCTATTTCTTGTTCTCCACGATTGTTTGCGGTAGTAAATTATAAAAACCTTGGCACTTCCAAAGCATTTAACATCCTTAATGTGTTATAAAAACAATTAATTAAGCTTCCTCAGAAAAAACATCTGTGCTTTTTTCCTCCCACATCTTTCCTTTTTGCAGTCAAGTTTCCAACTCTGCATATCTGGGAACCAGTTTGTATGAAAGAATTTGAGAGAGATTCTCTGATATAGCAGATACAACTGGCAGGAAGGGAGAAAAAAAGATATTGTTGATTTTTCCATTTACATTTTGGTTATTCAATTGATCAAAACAAGGGAAGTTAGGAATTACTTGATTGTATGACTGACTCTACAGTGCTTTACTGTGGGTGGCTTTGTGGTTAAGAACAGCATTCATCACTGCAAATGCAGCTCCACATGTGCCAGCCCTGAGTAGCACCTGGCCCTTTCTCTCTGCAGGAGGAACTGAGGAGCTTTGCTTAATCTGTCCTAAACAACTTTATAGAGGACATTTTCCCCCTGTGTGGTTGAAGTGTCTTTCCAGAGAGACACGGGAGGGAGGGAGGTGGTGGCCTTGCCAGGTGCAGCAAAATTGTCTTTACTAAACTTGGACAGTTCATGAACTGGAAGAGTTTCTCACGGTTTCTGTCAGTAAGTGGTCAGCTGATGGCAATATCAGCATAGTTTGATGACCTAAATTAGATCCCAATTGTCCACCTTGGTTTTATAGCATCTACTTTAAAAATAAATTAAATGTGAAATGAGATAGCAAGCGGAGTCCCAGCAGTAAGCCACAAGTGGGGATCAATTTGAACTACGTAATCTAACATGAAGGAAAGAAGAAGCCAATACATACAGAGAGAGCCAGGGAAAGGAAGCAAAAAGAACCTGACTGGAGAAAGTGGCACAAATGAGCTGTTTGTGCCAAATAATCAGATTAACTCTAACTGGAGTTGGGAGATGATAGTTTGCAGAGAATTAAGGCCTAGCATTGCAGAGAGTTAGTTGTCTGACTGTGGTTGTAGTAAATGAGTTTTATGCCTAAATACCTTCGAAAACCTGGTCCTTAAAATGCTCAAATGTGTACAGCTGTTAGAGAATTTGTAAACCTCCCATAGTTACTACAGAAGTGAGCAGGTAGGACATGACAAATACATTGGCTTTGCAAAACAGCTGCAGAGCAGAAGCTCTGACTGTGACAGTCACAGCTGCCCTACAATTACCCAGTAAGGGTGGGGTGGTTTGTTAGCTGCTAAATGCTTCCCGGGCAGGTTGATCTCCATGGCTGATGTAGCTGTAACCCAGGGGAGGGAGCTGATTTCTGCTCCAGCAGCTTTTCACTCAGGGTTTGCACTCAGGAGACCCAGCTGAGCGTTGTGCCGGGTAAGTGTGGAAGGAGTAGGATGTGCTGATTAAAGCTGGTTTGTAAATGGAGCTGGGTTGGTGAGGTGTTGTTAGGAGTGTTTTTTTCTTGAAACATTGCATGTGCAGTGCTGGCTTTCTACTACTAACACATTTCAGAATATCTTCACTTGTGTGGGCTTTGCTGTCTCTCAAGCAGGCCTAGAGTTTCACATGCGTGTTCAGGATAGTGCATGTATGTTGTATTTATTTCCCTGGTTTTGGAATTATTTTTTCTTTGTATTAGAAATCCTTTCACTTTGCTTTAAATCATTTAACTAACATGGATCTTGAAATTTCATGAGGATTAGCTTAAATATTTTTACTGTGCTTGCTTTGAAGATGTAGAATACTATTCAAGTGCTAAGATTTAGATATGGGCTGTGAAGAAAGTGCTGCTGATTGAATTTTTAGAGGCAGCATGTTAGATAACGCTGAGTTTGTTATTTAAAGGGAAAATGAAAGCCATGGAGAACTGCAAATGATGAATAGTAGAGAAAACTTCTTAACGACTTTCTAGAAAACAATATGTCTCTCTTTTATGGATGCTTAAAAACCTTTAGGGTTTGATATGGATTAGAATGCTTAAGGGATTGTGATGGGAATGGCAGTCAAAGCTCATCTTTTGGCCTGGGGCTATCTTGTGTTGTTATGAATGACAGATATAAATGATGCTTTATAGTTTTCTGTCGTTTTAAACTTTGATCCATGTATGCAAAACCAATCGAATAAAGACACAAGAGCTTTCCTATGCGCACTGCACCCCCAGAGGACAAGGAAATACAGATGACCAGGATGGAAGGGTTATAGTTTTTCCTCCAAATCAAATACCATTCTGTAGAAAAATATGGCACAGACACGAAAGGGTTAAAGTTTTCTGCTAATATGCTGTCAATGCTCCAGGAAAAAAAAAAAAAATCACAGTTTAATTCCAGTTTTCTTCAGGGGGTACAAGTATATAGATTGTGGTGTTGAATTCTATGCAGCAGATATAAAACCCATTTGGTGAATTTTCTTTCATTAATAAAAAATTATAATGGAAACTTAATAATATATGGGCAAAAGGATTTATGTTTTTCTAGTTTTTCTCTTTAAACAGAAAACATTTTAAAGTCTGCCTGAAAAATAGTATTAATGACTCTTTTACGGAATATGCAATAAACATTTAAAGTGTTTCCTCTGTTAGAGTCTTCTGCAGCCACATTTCAGAAGGTTAACAACTTCAAGTATGAAATAATGCCTTCTGTTTTGAGAAGGGTTTTTTTTTGTTTTCTCCCTCAAGAACATTTTTGACTAATCGGAAATGAGTTTTTGTGTTCCCCAAGCAAACTGCAATATCAATTATTTGCATAACCTTAGTCTTACTGTGTATCATCTGCTGTTGTGTGTTCTCAGGAAGACAGTACTCCTTGGATGTGCTGGAACATTTCCAAACAGCCTAAGTGGTAGCTTGTATCAGTTTGATTCTGTGATTTACTAAATCAGCATAAAGATGGAAGCAAATCTATTTTCTATCTGTTTCAGCAAGCAGCTTTGTTTCACATAACAGTATTTTAGCAAACTTCATCTGACATAGAATAATCCTTGTAACACATTCTGAGCAGGATGCTGGAAGGATGTTCTAAAAGAAAGGGAAAAATATGCTCTCAAAGGGACCAGCACTTCTAAAGAGAATGAAAGGCCAGTGAACAGTTGTTTAGTATTTCTGCTGCCTTTTCCTTCACCTTTCTCCAGAGATTTTGCTAATATATTTTGAGAGAATACAGCTGTCAGCACTGTAAAACATAGAACTGTACCTTGCCAAAAATGTGATGTCATAGTGCAGAAACTATCAATAATAGGATGTATTTTCTATTTTAGAGGGCTCTCTAAATCATGAAATGGAGTGAAAAACTAAATTCGTGATTCCCTGTGGGCCTAGGCAGAATCAAGCACTATTTTTGCTGATTAGTTAAAGAAACTGATGCATTATGTGAAAGTGTGCTGGATTTGGAGAACTTGTAACAGAGGTAAGAGGGTTGCAGAAGGAAAGCATCCAGGGATGGCAGCAGAGGGTAGAGAGCCTTGTATGGGCCAGGAAAGCCAGGTAGCAAAATCAGGAGAACTATATACAGCATGAATATATTGTGTACTTGGTAAGCTAGCCTTGGATCTTTATGCCATGTCGGATATTTCCCCTACAAACAGGGGGCTCGGACTCCCCTTTGGTTCCACTGCAAGGTTTCAGTTTGAAGTTATGAGTCAATGCAGCTGGTCTAACTTGGTGGGCTCAGCACCTGGTGGGTAGGTGCACCCTACATGAGACTTTGGCAAAGGAAAACTTTTGGGAAAGGTGGTCAGTGCTGGAAGCCCTTTTTATGTACCCCCAAAAAGCTTATTCAGATGCTGCAGCAGTGACAAGAGGGTACTGTCATGGTAGATGGGCACCAGTGAAACTGTGCTGAGGTTTTTTTTCCAGGGTCTTGCCTGACATTTACCACCTTAGTATTTGTCTGCTTCCCAGACATTAAGTGACTTGTGTGCAACATCCAGTGCTTTGCCAGCAGCAGCCAACAATAAAAGCTCCTGTTGGAAGCAACTGAAGGAGGAGGTGGACACTGCTCAAGCTTCACTGGTGCATGTAGATGACTTTTCCACCCACCCTAGTTTCCAGGGTGAAGCAGGTAAGTTTCAAACTTACTTGATAATTCAAAAACGCTCACCTGCAGATGGACACCCTCACTGGTCTCCACTGGTAACCCTACCATGGCCAAGTTCAGCATGTGAGATAGAGATGCCCTGATGGAAGAACACCTCAAGGTTGTTGTTATGCTCTCTGTAAAAGTTTGCAGAGGTCTCCTTTTCCCTAGCAGATGTTCTGCAGCTGGCTATTACACAGCAAGTACGCAGCAATAACTCTTTCCTTTGTTTGTAATGAAAGATTTTTATCAAAAGAGGTGTAAGTACCTACCCTTGGCGGTGTGTGATCACAGAAAGTGCTTGTAGGAGATCTTCAAAGACATGGTTTATGAAGTTTTCTAGCAAACTAAAGGCATCATTTCAGCTAAGGGTGGGGGGAGTCACTGAGTAAGTACAATGGAAGCATATTGATTTCTGCAATAATCATTGTCCTCATCCACCTTCATTCTGGAGACTTATATCAGTCAATTCAAGGCTTCTCCACTCCTCAAAACAACAGAAAAACAAGTAGCTCATCCAAAATATGATCATGAAATTAAGTAGTAGAGGAAGGAAAAGTGTTAGGGCTGTATCTGAGGCTTTGGTTTCAGGTTACAGTCACTTGATTACTGAGAAGTGTAACAGCTACAATAGGTGAAGGCTGTAATCTTTCCAAAGAAATAAATTCTGTCAAAAGCTTCCCTATGAGGTTCTGAGTGTTAAGCTTGGGGGAAGAAAATCTGGAATTAACTCAATTAGTTATATAAGCATATGTGACTATTCTTTTCCTACAGGGAGTATGCTATAAATGGAGTCAATCCAGAATGGCTCAAGGGCTTTTTGGTTTGTTTTCCTTTTATCAGCTTGTGAGAGTTACTTGTTAACTCATAGCTGCAGAGAACAATCACATGGAGGGTCTCTGGCAAACATTGGAAAGACACAAATCTGAAGATGCTCACCAATGACAGTCTATTTTTCATCTGTTCCTTAGAAGGACAGGAATTTTCAACTCATTTGAAATTTCACTCCATCAGGGTGTGTGAGGATCAGCTATGGGGCAAACAAAGAGACAGTATTTCTCTCAAAAAACTTTCCCAGGGAGGATCACAAAAAGATAACTAACTCCAAAGAACTACAATTCCAGTGAGATAATTCACTTTTCTCATATGTATGTGATGAACTGCTGCCACAGCAGGACTGAGTGATATTGGGTATGAAGTCCAAATGACACAATAGATTAACTTAGGGGAATTTGGAAAAATGAAATGGAAAACAGCTGGAGACAATATGAATGTCTCCTTAGTGTGAGGACCCAGACTAGATCATTACAAAGGGATGGTACCTCCTTCCTGTGATCTTGCATCATGTTTGGCTGGTCACAGACAGGAGTATTGCCATGATTTGTATCCCCCAATTCTGCAGAAAAGGCAGTCATTCTTCAGAAACAGAAGGATTTGAATCATGACTATGGCCATTGAAAGCTTATTTATTTTAATCACATGAATTTTTCTGTGATTTATCTCCTAATTACTGTGAATACTTTCGTGGAAAACATCAGTTGTTTCCAACAGCTAATTGAGGTGGGAAATTCAGATAGACAAGCCCATTTTATCATTTAATTCCAACAAGAAATAGTAGATTGGCTCTTGGTCCATATTCAACATGCTACTGGTATTTGCTCTAGGATGCCCAATATCTATTATTCCTTTATTACTCTTCCTCTTGAGACTGATTTCAAAGTAAGACAAGACAGGCCCAGGTGATTCTGCTCATCTGAGTGTCTCCCTGACAGTTTTTGCTTTATAGTCTAACTGTATAACATAATGTGGTCCATACCATAGAATGCCAATATTTCTAAAAATTATTTTTGTTTGGTTTTTTTTTAAAATAAAAATAATTTGCTTGGGCCAAAAGTAACATAGGAATATAAATGCAATATCTGATTCGATTTGTTATCTAGATTTGTGGAGCTATTTGAAAATGTAAAAATACATAATGTCTGGCTAAATCAGGCAGAGTTCAGATATTTTGTGCTATCAGAATGCTGCTCTTGAGACTAGTGAAAAGGAAAGGAGAGCAGCAAGGTTAGAGAGGGCAAGTTAGAAAGCTCTGACTCGGAAAAGTAATTCAATCTTCTCACCTGGAGAGTCACTGTTAAGTACAAGCTATGAATTGCACTGTTGTAGTTCTGAATGGCATTTAAGAACTGCAGTGAGCTGTCGTACCCAACCAAATACCATGAAGGGGAATGGAGGTCAGTGTATGTGCTTGGGTGCCTTTTGAATTTGTCACTTTGAAGTGCACATTCTCTGAATGCTGCTGCATGCATGCTCCCAAGCAAAAGCATTCAGTGAGAATTGGAGGGCTCAATGCTAACACGTTTATTCTCCTATGTTATGTTTCATCACCCTTTGCTGGAATCTTGACCAGAATGTACTACCTTTTCTCCCACAGCAGTGGTTTGCCTTTGAACCCCCAGGAGGAAGGTAGTGGTTGTTGAAACTTGAGCACTCTGTCTAACAGCACAGCATAACCCCATCACAAATTATCTGTCTTGGAGATTGTTAGTGGCAGCCTCTACCATCATTCTTGGGCTCTATTATTACTAGAGTGCTGTTTGACTACAAATTCTGTTATTATGCTTTTGGGAAGTTTCTTCTCACTTACTTTACAAAACAAGTAAATGTTCAGTATTTAAATTTTTACTTCATTAGGTAACTAAGCCATTAAACTCTGTGAGACAAATACCATAAAACAATTTTGAAGGCCAGTGTGAAGAAATGGAAATGTGTTCACAGCCACAGAAAAGAAGCTAATTATATGAGAACTTTATATACCTACACCCACAGACATACAAGTGTGCACAAAACCAGACATATATATGTACCCATTCTGATGGCTAATTATGTTGTAGATCATTTAATAAACTCAGCCTTTTTGGATCCTTCTCTTCTTCTGGGTTGCACTGTCCATATAGGAATATCTGATGTGAAATTTCCTGATCCAAGGTGAAGAGAGAAACCCTTCTAGTTTGTCATGACATGCACCTAGGAATATTTCTGTTATATGATTCTCATCAGTATTTCAAATACTAAGATATTTTTAATTTAAAAAAAAGGTTTATAGCATCTTTTCTCCCGTAGTGCTCTTACTACCTGCACAGAACAACACTGGTTGCAGTGGAAAATACCCTTGCTTTTCTTTAAAATTCATAGTTCTATTTATAACTGATTATTAGCAGTACTATGTGCAAGAAACAGGAAGCAAGGATCCTGTTATGTGTGGGGTATCATGGATAATCCCAAAGAATAATACTGCATGAAAACTGGAGTACACTTGAGGATAAAGCAGAATAATCTCCTAATGGAGGTATTTGCTGCTGAAGACAAGTGGCTCTCCTGATGATAGTATAATTAAGAGCTTTTTGTAATAACCAACCCTGCTAACCATACACTTAGTGAAACCACTGGCCTTTACACTAAAGGTACTTTGATGTCTGTGTAAGCAGTTGCCATCATTACTCGATTTGCTTCATGGTGCTGTGCAGGTAAGCAGTTTGCAGCTCAGTCAGTGCTGCTTTTCAGCCATGCCTTGAACACTCAGTCACAAGTAACAGGCAACAGCACAGATTTGGCATAGAAGATGTTTAAATAACTTTTTCTTAGGAGAGAATTCTGTTGCAGCAGAGCAAAGATTCATTTGCATTTACCTCACTAAAAATGCACGCACTTACTGTGAAAGGGGTGGGTGACATGACCACCTAGTGGGGCTTGTTTTTTCAATGTGTAAATAATGTGCTTTTGGAATAAGATGTTCCAATACTGACACTGCAGCCTGAAGCAAGAACTGAAAGAGCCAATATAAACCTGGGCTCAAAGAGATGTGGGTTGTTTGGGGGATTTTTTTTTGTGATTTCATCACATACAGTGTAATCAGCCACTACCATTAGTGTTCTAAGTTCCTAAACTGTTTAAGAGCAGATCCTGACGTCTGTGAGTTACTTTATAGCACATTTAGGAACTTCCTGAGCAGTTCTTGGCATTTTCTTTCTCAGTGGACTAAATCATAACACTGTTTACTTGCATTTCAGCCACAATAAGGAAACTTTCTGACTAATCTTGGAATAGATGAATTTAGACCATTCCTGTAAATAGATTCATGTTTTGTTTGAGAATATTTTCCAGTGATTTTTACACATCACTGAAAATCCTTTTGTAGTTTTAGAAAGAAACTGCAAATCTGTATTAAACTTTTAAGCAAATGCCTCCTTAAATAGTAAATAAATTAATATAGAAAATAAATTAAAATACTTAAAACTTTAAATTTCCATCTGTGTCATGGTGAGATCTGTGTGTTAAGAGCCTTCTCTCATGGTTGTTCCTCGCAGACTTGCAGAGTCCTGACCTAGTTTTGTTTTGCCTCATGGAAGTTTATTCACTATTTTTGTCAACTGTAGCAAGCAAACAGTTAAACAGAAATGCTGGCTTTTGTAGATAGTGGCTTGCTCCCCAGCTGATATTTCCTCTAGCAACCCGTCTCCCCTTGCTGTATCAAAATTATTTTTTCCCAGCACCTCCTTATTTACCTGGGTATGTGAATATGATGCTGTGTGGGCAATCTCTAACACTATTCTAGTTTGGATGTGGTCAGCATCCTTGCTACTGCTTTGAGCCAGCCTGGAGAGAGGGAAGTAAGGATGAAGGAGAGCAGGAAGGGGCAGGTGGAAGGTTGGGGAGAATCCTACATATTTCTGCAGCTATTCTCATGGAGAGACAGAATAGCATGATAAATTTCCAAAAGCTTTGTTCAAAGTACAGCAGAGCTCTCATTTGAAATATATTCAAAGCTAAATCCTCCTGCCCCTTCAGTGAACTTGCTTTGTGTAGCAGTGTGTGTTTTGACTGTGCAAAAGAAAAGCTTCAAGCGATGCAAATAATGGCCTTCTGAAACCCGGGTAGAAATAAACTGGGCACGCTCTAGAAATGTAAATGTCACTAGAATCTCAAGTAAGTTTAAGAAACTGCTTTGAAAATTCACAGATTTGCTCTCACTTAGCCAGGCCTTCTGTTGAGGAAGCTATGTTAAAGGAAGAGATTTTCACTTTAGCAAAGCAGTCTCCATTTCTGTTTGTGAAAACAGAATTAAACACAAATCTGTCAGCTCTTTACCCACCCCTGATGCCAGTCTGTTGAACTATGCCAGTCAGTGGCCTGGTGCCTTTACCCTTCTAGTGCAGAGCTGCTGTCATCTTGGAGGAATTGCTGATGCTTCACTTTGAGGGATTTAAAAACAGTAACCAGGGGAAGGAGGGAAATGCTCTTGAAGTTGCAATAGAGTAATCTTCTGACTGTTGTTTTTCTTTATCACCCCACCATCTATTAATTATTCCAAGGCCTTTAGTCCCAACTGACACCTTACTAATGTTACAGCTCTTAGACAATAGCATGTCCATATAGTCTATAGACATATAGTCTATAGACTAGCCAACTGCATGGTTCACAGGAGAGTGTGACTGCGAAGCCTGATGCCCTTGATTTTTCCGAAAGGGGAACTCTTTACTGGTTGCTATTACATTAGACTAAGACTTTCACAGGACCAGAGAAATGTGCGTTTCTCTTTATTCTTATCAGGAGAAGATATATAAATGTTAAATTGCAAAGCAAATTGTCCAAGAATACAAAAGCTAGGTCTGAGCTACGAGCCGAGAAAAACTGTCCCTTCTTCCCCTCAACTTCTGAACCAGTTGCTTCTCAGTTGTTCATGACTTCACCTAACAGTCAGGTTTATTTCTTCCTTCTAATGAAAACTCTCAAAAGATTTTGGTTTATACCAAGAAGGACATAAATATCATCCTGGACAAAGTTCAGTGGATCTGGCCATTTCTCCTGTGGCATCCACTTCTGCAATGATAGCTCATTAAGGGACTTAAAGGAGAGGATTAGTCCAATAAAATAAAATTATAGATAGATAGGTTTGTAGATGGGTGTTGCATTTAGTGTCATACGAAAAAATCTAGGCAATCCATATACTCTGATACTTTCTGGTGTTAGCATCCACCCTCTTTGCATGTGAACCCCTGAATTTAAATTAAACCAGTCCTTAAAATTCTTAATGTACCTTGTCCTGACAGCTTGCTTCCATGACTATTATACAAAATGCCAAAACAGGTGTAAAGTAAATCTTAGCTACTAATGTGTGGTTTTTTCAGAGTCAATGAAATCTGGTGCTGCAGTTTCTCCAAATGCTGTTGTAAGTTTTATTAAAATGGAAAACCAGACACAGTAAGTTTATCTCCAACTATAAATAAAGTATTTTCCTTATCATGTACTGCAGCATTATAAAGAGACAACTGAGCTATGGAAAGAATTATGTCACATCTTGATAGGAAAAATCCTAGAAGGCTTTGAAAACAATAAAAATGTTATAAAACTGTATTATGGTGTGCATAATAAATTACAGGCTATTTTTAAATTTGATGCTTTCTGGTGGATTAATGGCAATACTGTCGTTTTATTGAGATTACCACTAATTCTAGTAATATGCCTCTGGGAGAAAATGAAATGAGGACTGTTACCCACCTGAGGACGACTAAAACAATTTTCTTTCCAAAATGTTTTCTATTTAAAATATGCCTCTCTATGCTTAGTTTTTCCTGTCCTGGATGGTGACATGCAACATTGCTTGTACTTTTGGTGCAAAACAGATAGGTTGTTATATGACTTGCAAACACTGATGGTATGCTCTCAATAACAAGAACAGACATAGAAAAATGAGATGCTGATAAATCATCTTCAAAATATAGGGGCAGGAAAGGTCTTTACTTGTCATGCACATAAATTTAAAAAATCTGCATTATGAACACATTTCACTTAGATGTTCTCACATTGGTTGGATCCAAGTTCTGATTCCTTTGCTCCTGAGATTTAGGCTGTAACTACACAGCAATATTAATAAACTTCTCCTGGAGATGTGCAACTTGCTTCCAGTGAAAACTCTGCAAATTGAATTATCTCTGAAAAACCTGGTATTTTACACAAAAGGCCACTGTGTCCATAAAGTCTCTTACTGGCCTGGAGTGATCTATGGCAGGATTGCACTGCTCAAATAAAGGGGATTTTTAAAAATGGTCAGACTACCAAATCTTAGTGTTTTATCACTATAGTGGATGCATGAATCTTCAACTTTCAGTTTGGAGAAGCTGTTAACAGAGGGCTTAATGACGTTGTGAAAATTCAAAAACAACTTTGAGCAGAACATCAGGGTCACCAGAAGTCATAAAATACCAAAACTACCAAATGCATAACTTTTGAAATTGTCCGAGGACTACTGTATGGACTTCATTTGGACTCTTAAATGGACTTGCTCTAAGTCCTTCTGTTTCTCACATTATTTGGGCTCTAAAAATAATGCGGAGTCTTTAGGTTGTTTGGGTTTTTCTCTTCTCAAAGTCAGCATAGCAATGGCACACATTCTTTCTCCAGTTTCTAACTGAGAAAGAATACAGCAATAGGGATGACTTAGGTTGTATCCTGTTCAGTGGCAGAATTGGGGGATTCAGAATTCCATATTATCAGGACTGGAGTGTGCCACAGGACAGGATCTTCCTTTCTTTGCTGCTACCACCTGCCAGGGAAAGGTTGTGCCTTGTACTGTAGGTCTAGAAGTGGCTGCTTTTGAGAGAGTTGACTTTTCAGGAGTGAGAGTCCTGGATGGTTCTGGAAGTTAGAAAACTTTATACAGTGCTACACGACAGGGTTGCCAGTAATGTCAGGAGATGAAATTTGTGCTTCTGAATTCTGGGATATAAAAATAGTAGTAAATAAAAACCCTAAGCATTCAGAATTTAAAATGCCAATGGGATTACCTCTGCAGTCCTAATTATTTTTAACAATTTATTATTTAATATCTTAATTACTGGTCAAATTATCATCTAAACATAGTTTTAAATTACATGATTAATAACTTTTGTTCCAATGCTTCTGACTTGTTTATGTTTATGGGCTGGCCAGATGCAGGTGGAGAGCAGCTATTTAATATTCTATTTGCTCCACCATGCCCCAGTGTGGCTCTGTGCCACATGTTACTTCATGACAGTGAAAGCACTTTCTCAAGACAGGTTGCCTAATTTCCTAATGGACACTCTTATGCCATTCACTGTAATGTGAATCCACTTTAAAAATTATGACTGTTTTATACGAAAGAAAGTGAGTCACAAGGAAAAGAATTAAAGTGTCCTTTTAAGCTGCTGTCCAATATAGAGTGCCTAAGATATTTTTTTTTTTTTCAGAGCACTCAGCACCATGTATCAATTAATATGATTGAAGTGTAACTCCTATTACCTTCAACTGCAGCTGCAAGTGCCCAGTGCATTGGTAAATAAGCCCTTACGGTTTCAAATTCCGAGGCCAGAAAATGAGGGAAAGTAGTACCAGTGCCTAGCTATTAAATCAGAGACCACTGCAGTGGATTTCTGTAGGAGACAAGTTCAGAATCCACCTCTTCAAAGCTTTCAATGGTTTAAATCATCAGACTTCTGCAGCTTTTCCTTAAAACCATTTCTCATGCACTGTATCACTTTTTCCAGTAAATGAAGCAGTGATCCTGTAGGAAACAGCAAATTCATGCAATGCTGATCCAAACTCATCTTTTGCAAGTTTTGTCTTTTGAACTAGAAAAGGCAGGACAAATGGGAAAAAAAAAACCCCAAAACCCCAAACCTCACTCCAATTAAAAAAACCCCAAACAAACCTAAAACCAAACAACAACCCACAACCCCAAAACTTCCTTTGGGGAAAGAATGGCGTGATCAAGTAATTAAACAATTCTGAGATCTGTATGCTCAGGCTGAATTCCTGTACTTCTTTAGTCTTGCATTCAACGCTGCAACTTGAATTTCAAGGTTGCTGATTGCCCCAACAAGGCAATATTCACAAGTTCTTTATTTTATTAAACACCTTAAGATCCCCTTATAACTGCATCTTTTTATCTTCTAGTTCGCTATTACACAGCAGTGTAGACAACTGTCGAAGGCAAGACTGTTGTCAGCTATAAACTTGAAAAAATATTGATTAAAAGCATTGCACAGAATAGATTTTGTTAGAAATTTCTGTGAGAGATAGATGTTTCAGAAGTTATAGAAGTGTTTTCCTTGAGCATATATGTTAACAGTTTGAGACAGACTCTTCGAAGTACTGCAATGCTTTGCTACTGGCAACTTTCATGGGTGAAAATAACTTCAATAAGGTGTTTTCTTCACTTTATATCCAGTGGAGCAAAGTCTGTTGTCATTAGGGCACAGCACGATGGCTGGTCTGTGCCTCTGAAGGCTTCAAGGAGAGTGTGCATTTAACAGAGCAATAGGGTAGCAGTTTATTTGGATTCAGAGGAGTAAAGATCGTGATTCCAGATCTGTAAACAGCTTTTGATGTTTCTCATGCTGTGGCAAGGTGAGACATTAAATTTGCCAAGAACAGATTTTCATGGAGAGAATCTTAATGGAAGGAGTGGAATTGGATTTCAGTATCGTTTGAGAGGTTTCATAACTCAGGAATCAAGTACAGAATGAGGTTTAAAAATGGGAATAGGTGTTTTTTGTGACTTTCTGACCATCTTCTGTAAAACTCCCCCTATGACACTTCTACCCAGAAAATTTTGCTCACTTTTGTGGTTGCATAAATCAGGTTTTTTTCTGGGTGTCTAAACACTGTGGCCGTAACTGAACAAAATATATCCAAGACAGGAAAAAGAATCTGTGGAAATCTCTTTTTATTCCTAAAATTATGGTAATCATGTTAAAGATCCATTTATAGCATGCTAAAATAATGCTAATTCATACCATTTCATGAAACAAGACCACCAGTTACACTCGGTGTTAGTTTACATCCTGTTTTGTGATGGTGTGAGCAGGATGTTGCTGAACAAGGTGGCTCAGATGTGACACTGCTGGGGTTGAGACCCTCTAGATATTACTTGAGAATAGTGTAAAAAAATCCACCCTTCCCTCCCCTGCCCTGCACCAAAATTAATTCACTCCTGAATTAAATACATTTATCTTTTCTGCTGTGCTTTTAAGGTTTTCCTTTCAAGTGCAGAGAAGCATTAGATAAAGCCTTGGGAAGGGAGAGGAAAAGGTTTGGTTGGTTTTTTTTTAAAAACAACCCAACTGTTTGGATAATGACAGAACTTAGCCCACAAAAACAGTAGCTCGCTGGATCTTTGGAGCAAGGAAGCAGAGTATGTCTCTGCTTCTTTAGTTCAGGAGAAGGCATTATCCTAAGCTGAAATGCTGCTTTTAAATTTTATTCCAATTTAAGGCCTTCAATGCCATGATTGAAGTTGTCGCTGGTTCCTTTTCCTAAGCTCCTTTGATGTGCACAGCTGTATTCTCCAGGATAAAATCTCTTTAGAGGATAAACTGACATGGCCGTATCTCAGTGTGAAACAGTGTCAGTGTTTTTGTGATGTTGGTTATATCTCATAAAAATAGTGGGAGTGTAAAGCATTGATAATAGAGCAAAGAATGGAAAAACTTTATAGTGGAGAAACCAAATACATCCTTGACTGAAGAATGTGCAAGAAATACCTATTGATCAACTTATTCTCTATTCAGCAAAGTTACCTGCAAATGACAGTGCATTTTCAAGCACATCATTTAGCTTTTGAACGCCCTTCAGAATATTACTGGTGGGTTTTCTTCTCCTGGAGACTGCAGCAAGTTATACATTTGTTTATCGTACTATTTTTATACAGGCAAAACATCTGGTGGCGTAAGCAGACACAGCACTCTTCAGAGTTGCTTAGTCTGTTTTAATTAGAGAAAAGCTGTCTGGGACAGACACTCTTCTTCTCTAAGCATGTGGGTTTTTTGGTTTTTGTTTTGTTTGAGGTTTTTTTTTCCTGCATTAAAAAGAATTCATTGTTTCTGTTAAAACACATTTAATTAAAAAAAATAAATTACAAATAACACATGACATACACTTTTTCATTAATATTAAAAAAACCCCAACAATCTGTAGTTCAGTGTAAATAATCACTGGTTAATAACCATCTTTGAAAACAGAAACCCGAAGCTCTCAGGTGAGAATGCATTGAAAATAAAATGTCAACAGTCTGAAAAGATTACTGATTTGTAGCGTTTGCTTTTTTCTGCTTCCAGGAGCTTCTACAGACCTTTGTGTTTTGATTTTGAATACTCATGCATTGTTAGGTGTGGCCAACACTTGATTTTATTGGGGGTTTTTTTTGTTGCTCTTTTATTTTTTTAAAGACTGTTTAGTTGAAAGAAAGTTGGGAGGCCTTGATTTGAGTGTGTGCATTAGAAAGGGGCTGGGGAGAACACCAGAACATACAAGTTCTGCAAGTGCTGTGTGGCTGTGCTAAATTGTTACCATGACACTGAATAATAGTGAGGTGATGAGCTGAATTTCTAATAGCAGTGATGGTGCCGAGCAATCCTTGTCTCCTGCCAGTGAAACATGCAGAAGTATTCCATGACTAAACCTTTTTTTTTTTTTTAATGGATTTGGTTGTCCTGCAGCTGAATAAGGTACAGATGAATTGTGCTGAGAAGGATGCTGGGCAGGGCAATATATACAGACTTTCAGTAATGTGCACATGGCAAGCCTGCTTTAAGCTGTAAGGATATTCTGAAAAGTAACAGTAGAATTCAGGCTGTAACAAGCCCCACCTGCTCTCCTCAGCTTCTGCACTACAGAATGTAGCAGAGGTTCACTTCTAAAATGAAGCACTCAGGGTTGATTAAGCCTTTTTTTTGCCTGGAAAATCAGCATCATTAAGAGTTTTAAATTAAAATTCCGTGTAGCATTTGGATAAGCTGGTAAGATTTCCTGTTCAAATCATAACCAGCTTGTTTTTTTATCATCTCATCCTCTACCTCTGCCATGGCATTGAGCTGCTGGGTACCTTAAATTGCTTACTTTTAGCGGTGAGTTACATGAGGTAAGGAAAACTTGATACAGAAGGTTGGGAAGATGAGATCTCTGGATAACAGTAGAGTGGATCTGTTACTCTGCTACTGACTCAGGTTGCACCTGAAGGAAGAAAAATGCCACCTTGGGTCACCCTTGTCTGATAAAGCTTCGTAGTGGCAGCAAGGGTAAGAACAGGTTCTTCCTTTCTGGCACATTTTCACTACATGAACCAGTGTCTGATTTCAATGATTAGTGAGATGATAGCTTTCAGACCTTCTCTAAGCATGCCCTTTTAAAATACAGATGTGGGACTAACAAATTAACTTAAGTCTGTTACCTATGTCTCAGATTTTGGCTTTGAAGCTCTTACCGTAGGTGAAAGTGCAGCTTCCTCAGTGACACGGTGTCCAGCCACCAAACAAACCAAATGAGCACTGCTGATGGCACAGCCCAGCAGAACCACCCACACTGGCACTACGAACCCCTGCTTGGATACTGGGATTGTGCACCTGTATTAATCTCTGCAAATTAAGCCTTAATCAGCCTTCTCCACAAAGGATTGATTTCTTACGACAGAATTAGCTTTTAAGACATAGAATTGAAAAGGGCTGCTGCCCACACAACCATATTTTCCCCAAGGTTATGTTGCTGTAGGAATGTATCGGAAGGGCTTGGACTAGATGGAAAACATGCAAGGTCTTTGTCCTCAGAACTAAAGGTCTTTGTCCTCAGAACTAGAAGTAGTGACTTTGTGTGGCCTGTCACAATGACTCAGACTTGAAAGGCAGATTCATACTGTCTTTGACATCCCCACCAGGCAACAACAACACTGTTAATTTTGGATGGAAAGTTGCAAGCATGACTGAAATTTATGTTTGGCCTAAAGCTGATTTCAAGAGTATCATAAGTTCAGGTAAAGCACTTCATGAGACTCACAGAATGATGTGCTTACAATGGCTCTTGGCTTTTATCTTTGGTGGATGCCTTTCCTTGTGTAGTTTCTCTGAGGTAAAATTAGCTCAGCCTAAGGCTGGACTTTCTGTTGCTCTTTGTGGTGCTCTCAGCTCAAGTCACACCTTCAGTTTTGTCCCGAGGAGAAAATAAAGTGAAATCTCATATGCCTCCTGAAAGAAAGAGGGAAGGATGGCTGTTGCTGATGTCTAGTAATAAGGAAATATTTTTAAGATAAATATCCATTTACAAAAAGTTTAAAAGTTAAAGTTCACCACATTTTGTCTGATGTGATGTTTAGAATCAAAGCATGTCAGAGATGCTTAAAACAAGAAAACTACCCATGCCTATGCCTTTCCTTAAGGAATATAATTCACTGGAAATCCTTCAATGATTTGGACATGTTGAAATTGTTGACCTTTTCAGGACAGTTCTTCTTCAAGTCTCATTCCTTTTATTCCTTACAGAGCTGGTAAGGTGGAGGGTGGGAAGGGGGTGGAATATTTTTCATCCGCCTCAGATGAAAACTTCTTTCATGCCCATTACACAGGTGAAAGGAATAGTTTCAGTCTCAGGAAAACTAGACTCTTGACTGCTGGAGACAAAAATAGACAATTATTTTTTATTCAGGAAAGAATGAATTATTTGTTTATCTTATTCACTAACAAATAGAGCTTTGTTACGGAACTCTTTATGAATAACTAGTACTTAAAGAGACATAAACTGCTATCCAGAAGGATCTAACACTGGTTGGTGGTAGCCTCTAATAAAAAAAGGCTATAAGTCCCTCCTTTAGCACCTTCTTCCCCTGAGTTGTGATTTAGATATTTCCTTATGTTAGTTAACACAGTTAGAAACTTCACTAAGTTCTTTTTCATTAGTCTGTCCAACAACACCACAATTTTGAGCTCAAGAGGTTTGGCTAGGGGCTGTAACTGAACATGGAAGTGGATTTCCAGTGGTGAGAGATGCTGGGGAGTTTGCAGGACCTGTGTAAGACTACAGCACTCTGGATGCTGATGCAAAGGCCAAACACACATTGGCATCTTCTCTTGAAATGCACAGAAAGGCAACCAAGGAGTGTGAGCCAGAGAAATCCCTCTAGGCCCTTTCTGTTCTGCTCTCAGGGACGATTTGCCCCTGCATACAAATGAGGACATCTAGTTCCTTTAGTTTTCAACCTACTTACTGTCTTGAGGGATTGCACCTGGATAGGAGAGGCTTGCCAGGCAGGCAACAGTACTGGTTATTAAATGTGCAGCACAGCACTAACCCCTTCTGGCTCCCACACATTGAGGGGCTCCGTGGTAAATGATTTCATAACATGAACTGGAGGGTATTGCCTGCATGTTAACTGGTACCCTGAGTGGCTGCAGGGAGGATGAAGACATCCACTACAAGGAATTTTATTAAGGTGGAGGGAGAACTTCTGGTACTAAAGCAGCAGGAGTGAAGCAATGTGGCACAAAAGGAGTACAGGGAAGGTGCCAAGTACAGAAAATGCAAAGGGTTCCAAGATGTAGTAATGAGAAGTACTGAGAAAGTGTAAAAAGGGGAGAAAGAGACTGCAGGAGAAGTGACAAATATGAAGTAAAACCTTTATGATATACTGAGTATGTTATGTAAGGGAAGAATTTGAATTTGATGAGATTATGTAAAGTGAAAGATTTCTTCAACAGCTGATTTTATTCCTCTGCACTTTACCCCACTTGCTTATCTTAAGAAAGTCCAAAGAAAGTTCAGAGGTTTTTTATGAGACTTGCACAAGCAAAAAACCTCACAAACCAACCCAAGCTTTCCATTCCCTGTGATGGATGCCAGCTCTTTACTCAAAAAGGCGTGCACAGCACAATGCAAACACCTCTGGTGGGACATTTGGGCTGGTTGCTGATAATGATTATTTCTCATAGGGCAGCAATTTAGACAAAGGGAAGCCTGCTGTACAGCGAAAAGGGCTGAACGTAAAACAATACTGCACTTTAACAAGCAGCGTAAGGATTTTTACAGCCCCAATAATAGAGAGAGTTTGGACTTTTCTGCTCTACTGTCAGCAACTGTCTCCCGAGAACGCTGAGAGCACTGCACAGGGATTAATTATAAACACGCAGCTCGATTTGCAGGCATTGCAAATCCTCTGCAAGGTACAGATTGCTGTTTGTACATATAGTATTGCGCGAGAGCGTCCTGCAGCTTGCTAAAATACACACTGGAGCCATGAATCAAACTCAGTCATGTGACGGAGGGGAGGTGCTGGGCTGGCTCCCAGCCAGTGGCAGGAGCTGATGGGTGGAACAAACGGGGCATAAAAAGACTAATATGACTAACGGATCCTGGATGCGTGGTACCTTTATTTGGATCTACAGGAATGTAGGCTCTAGCAGTTCTGCAGCTCTACAAGCCTTTTGCCTGACACTGGAACTGCTGCTCACAAAGTAGAATCCTGCTGCTCTTTGGTAGGAAGGATAGAGAAAGAACATGGCCTGCATTTTGAAGGTAAATCTCTATCTGTTGCTTGAATGCATTGTTAGAGAGCCCCTCGCTGCTCAGAGGCACGGATTTGGTATGGTCCTATTTCATCTTCGTTGTCTTTTTGAATACTGGCTTTGTTTGGCAAATGAATATGGAGAGATTCTGCAACGTACAGCTGTGCTCTGCTTCCCTCTGCCATTCTTTCTCTCTTTCCCTGCATTGTCAGAACTGCGAGCTAGCGGGAAGAGAAGTGTGTACCGAATAATGGGAGGGGGGAGAGGGGCTCTGGTTTGTCTCAGCTGACTTCGTCTACGCTGAATTCCTTCAGGAGCAATAGCATGTGGGCAACAGACTTCCAGTACAAAGGACAAAACGGGCAACTTATTTTCTTTTTCTAACCATGCAGCATTTACTGCTCTTAAAGCAGCGGTTGCAGATGTTCTCAGCTGTCCCGGTTGCTCCTTAAGCACACACTCCCCTTGCTGCATCTGCTCCAGATCCACATGCTCCACACAATTATACTCGGCGTTTAACCGCATTTTCTAATTAAGCAACCTCTTTGATAGCGGATTTTCTCCCTTCACGCCAGCAAATATAAGCATAAACTTACCGTGTGATCACATGCTTTCTCCAGCCTGCTTCCCGCACCGGGGTAAAAGTATTTGGAACCCGCATGCCCTGCAGATGGAGGGAGCATCCCTAGCACGGGGATTGAATGGGAGGGGAGGAGGCGGAAGTGCGGTCAGTCGAGAACAAGCGGCGTTTGTTCCCTTGCGTCGCTGTCACTTGCAGGAGTCACTCTCCTGTGCCTGGCTGCAGGGTGCTCTGTTTCAGATCCATTTGTTACCTGGTCTGTTTCAGATCCTGAAACAGGTCTCTTTGTTATCTGCCTTGCTGCTCTCTGTGCACACTCTGAGTGTATTTGCACGTTGTTTCTTTTAGCAAATAAACCTGATCTATGAATTCTTTGTTATTTGCAATCTGATCTTCTAGCATAGAGTTAGTTATCCCAACTTTGGGATGGCCTGTGGTAGCAGTTGCTTTCAGCGTATTAACGAAGTGGATGAATTGCAAAACTTTAAAACAGCTTCTGGATAATAAATGTTTAGGTGTCTCTGTGAATCCAATTCTTAGCGCTACTTTTGGGCATTCAGCTTTGAAAACAAACCTGTTATTTTGCTGCACTTTTTTCTTCATTCATTCATTTATTCGTTTATTCATTCTCAACTAGTGGATCTGCGGTACAGGGATATTTTTTTTACTTGTCTGTCTTGTAGGCTGTGGTAACTTATATTAATAAATATGGCAAAATCTGCTGCAAGTGCAGAAACTTCCCTGAACCAGCAGGTTCTGCTTGGAGCTAGAGGGTAACAAACTCCTTTAATCAGACAGCAGTAATGCAACTGAGAGTTGTGATTTGAGATGAGGAGATGTGAGCTCTGTGAATGGAGCCTGGTTTCACAAAGATAAGCATGTGCACTCCTGTTTAAACACTCCCGAAATGACTTAGGTTGTATCTGCAAGTGATCCAGAACACAGAATTTCTTACTTTTAAAAAATTCTGTGGGCAGATCACATGCAAAATCTTTCCTTTGGCTGTAACAGTTAAGTAAGAATCCTTTTACAAGGAAACTCCAGTGTCTCTTTCACCCTCCTAATACTTGCCTCTGCAGTCTGTTGACACAGCCTGCCACAAGCATGAATTAGAGTTTGAATTATAGTACAATAAACACCTTCTGTTTGTCTGGGCCTGGATCTCCATTTGGTTGTTATTCTGATGGTTAAATCAATAGATTAATTGGTATTCCTTGACAGACAGCCCTCTTCCAGCTTAATTCTTAATCTTGTTAATACAGGCAGGTGTAAGGATAAAAAGTGAAACAGATATGAGAAGATTAGCATTGCCATAAGGCAAGCTGGATTTTCTCAGACAAACATCCCAGAGGAGTAATTTAAATGTCTAGCTCAAGATACTTACTTGTATGGAAGTTTTTAATGTAATGTCTGTAGCTATTCTTCAAGCTTTTTCCCTAACAAGGAAATTCAAAATAATATGTATATTTTGACATGACACTAGGCTAATTCCTTCCTGAAAATATAAACCTGCTAGCTACACTCTTCTTCCTTCCATAGGGTTTGCCCTGAGCTTGTGTGGAAACAGGGAAAAAAAAATAGAAATCTGTAGGTAGAGATTTGAAGTAGGTGGTAGCACAGTGGATGGGAAACCAGAACAACTGTGCGTCCTTTCCACTTCAACCCTGAGTGTCTCTGTGACTGCCTTGTGGCTTGCCCTCCTCTGTGCCTGGATTTTTAACCCCCTGCCAAAGACGTTGAGACTTACCGCGTGTTGGAGTTTCGTATGAGTGAGAGTTTAATATAAATGAGATTGGATAGAGGTGTCTGTAAAGTGCAAAGAACATAGGTGGCTGTTGATAATTAACTGGAGTTATTTAGAGTGGTTAAGAGCGCATTAGAAGAGTTGTATCCCCTTTAGATGTGAAGATCTCCTTACACTGTGACTACTGCATGAAATAATCTCTGTGTGCAGCCTGTGCAAAAATGCTTGGAAAGGGGATTCTTCCTAAGGGTGCCCGCTGTCTCTCGTGTTTGTTGTGCACTCTTCTTTGGTAAGAGTGATGGGGCTGTTACTAATTGTGGCTCCAGAAACTTTGTCTCCTAGTCAGTAGTAGGACATACACAGTAAAACCAGTGAAATTATTATTTTGAGGAGTTCTCTCCTCTGTTAAAGGAAAATGGGGAAAGAGGGCAGGTTCTAAAGTGCATGATATGTTTTTATTTTCTCTGTCATGACTTGAAAAATCATGGCAAATAGCTGAGTGAAGTGTAGGCATTTCTTGGAAGCAAACAGTTGATTTTGTGCTTGTTACTATGGTAGCTGCATGTCACCTTGCCAGCTACTAGATTAGCAGTGATTACTAGTTCTGTAGTCACTCTTATCCCTAATGATATTGAAGTCCCTAAGTTCCACTGTATCAGCCAGTGACTATTAAAAATGAGGACAGATTTTACTCAATAAATTTCTTCCAACTCCACTTCTTGCATAATTGAAAAATAATACTTCCAAGTATGTGTCATCTTACGATAAACATGACATGAATGATAATGACACTCTGTAAAACCATGATATCCCCCAGTGAGGACAGGACCATGATATTTTAAAGCAAATAGGACAGGTAACTTTGCACACGCTGCACTTTGCAGGAGATTGTGTCTTACCCTGTTTCCAGACTCTTCTTTTTGAATGGAAGTTTTGAAGAAGATGATGGAGATGGATTATATTGTCATCCCAGTACAATTTTAACTGTGTAGGCTTAATGTGGTAGAGCTTAATAAACAAAATCCGTGTGTGATAGGCCTGTACAATGAGGACTAAGCATGAAATCCAGAAAGACATTTCCTTCTGGTTTGTATGCTGTGTATTTGCTGTGCAGTGAACAACAGTGATTTCATGTGCCTAGGGGCTGGATGTGACCTTCTACCAACAGAGGTCACAAACCTTCAGTGAAACTCTGTGGTCTAAATAGTATTTGCATAATGTGAGGCAACATTCTTATTACCACAGCTGATTGAGAGTCCTCTCAAAGTAAGCAGGTGGTCAACTAAAATCCATAGCTTCTTTAATATTTTTAAAATCTAATTTAAAGATTGAAAGAACTGTTTTGCAAAGTATAACTTACGGGTTTCAAACAAACAAAACCTTTCAGCACAGGCTCGTAACTGTCTTCTGCAGGATGCTGTCAAAGTTGGCCATACCTGTGTGTTCATCTACAATTCTTTTACATGTTTCCTCTCCATGGTAATCTCCACTGGTTTAATTAAATTTGCAGGTTGCATTTTTCCCTTACTGCACATGGTGAACTGTTTTTGGCAGGAATTTTCTTTGAGAGTTTTTTCTGAGTGTTCAATGGCCTATGTCTGATTGGGTCTTCAGACATTGCAGTAATACAGATAACATTACTATCCACAGGCATATGCTCCATCTGCACTTTGGAGACTAAAATAGCAAAGCTGATCTCATGACATTAAATCTTCTACCCTGGCAAGTAGCTGGTCAGAGGGGAGAAGCAGAAGGTCTGAAGAGATCTGATCCCACTGTTTGGATGCTTGTAATCTTGGATATTTAGTTATTAATTTGATTTTTTATTTAACCTCTATGTACGTGACAAAGAGTGTAGATATTTCCTCCCAGTTTTCTATATCATCAAAAGCACTGTCTCTGTTTCAGTCTGCTGTGTTGCGCAGGGTAGGCTATGAGTCTCACCAGAATTCCATTCTTTACTAGAGATTTGCAGAATGCAAGCACTTCCATAGAGCTGACCTCTATATCCTGCTTGAATCAAGTCCAAGGTAATTCACATTCTGCCTTGACTGTTAAATTGACTGCAGCAATGTTTATGCATGGCATCCATCCGTTTTCCTGTGCTGAGAATTGTACTTGGATCCTGTTTGATTCTCATGCTGTGCTCTTTCTTCTGACATGACCAGGGATGGAGAGATCCTTGGAAAAGGAACAAGGGTGACCTCCCCTCCATATGGGAGAGGATGCTGCACTGATGGGTCATTTTCCAGCATTTGCTGCAGGTTTGCTGTAATGTGAGCTCTCTCCTCAGCCTCTCTTAACCTGATCAACAGTTTTGTGGGCTGCAGCATTTCTCTTGTAACTGGAATCATTCCTAGGATTATGTGGTTGTATCTCTAGGGAGGGTAGGTGTAAATATGCAAAGGTGCCCCTTATGAGGTGTGCATAAATGAGCTGGAAAGTAGCAGGTGGATGCAACAAGGAGTTAGAGAGAAGAATCAGGATTTCTGAGATAGGAACATTAACCCATAGCAAATAAGGATGGAGTGATCCACAAAAAACTGGTTACTATGTTTTCCCCCCCCCAAACAACAAAACTGGCAAAACTCCATTTTTAACTCTTTCCAATGGTCCTTCTACATTGGATATTTCTGTTTTAAATAAATTTCGTACAATTACTCTGTTTCTAAATAAAATACCTTGTTGTTGTTGTTCTACATTGTTTACCTCTAAACTGCTCCAAAGTAAATGAAGCTGCATTAATGAACCTGCCAATGTGCAGGGATAGGATTTTCCATATCATGGTCCAGTGGTGCTTAATTACCATGTAAGATTTTATGGACTGCAGTACATGGAATTTTGTAATGTGTTTTCTATTATGTTCACTTCTTGAAAATTTAAGGAAAATTAGATTTTGAGAAGTATAGAACCACTTTTCACTCTCGCTTGCAATAACCTTAAACTAATCATACTTTAAGGATAATATATTAGCCCCCTCCCAGAAAGAGACAGCATCTAGTCAGTCTAGAGAACTTATTTGGTTGAATGAATTTGATTTTGATGCCCGTGTAGCTAAACCAAGAAAACCTCCTGTGTAAGTGCACTTCAGCTGGTTTAAAACTGGAGCTTTGTGTTGGACTTGGGGGTGTGAAAACTAAAACCACAAAACCAGCATGAACTTACGAAGTGTCTCATACATTCACACAGTTATTCCATAAAGCAGTAATGGGGAAAGGTTTTTGTTTTGCAGTTCCTCTTTAAACAATGAAGCATGTGTCATCCAGATGTTTTAGGCTTGCCCCCTACCAGGGGTACACTGTCTTTGTGCACCATTTGAGCAGCCTGATCTAAGGAAAGGTGTCCTTGCCCTAATTGATTTGGCCAAATTGCCCAGTCAGTTCTGTGATTATCATGGGTATGGAATTGCATATTAAAGGGAATAGTCTCAAAATTCAGCCTCTTTGTAGATGTGTGCATGAGCTTTGGTGGTTTTTGTCTTGTTAATTTTTTTCAATTTCCATTTTGAAGTCCTGACTGCCAGATAACTTGGCATGTCAGAGTATGACATAAACCATCATAGGAAGCAGCAAATTCCTATACTTTGACATAACATATCAAAATTCCTTGAGATACGGGAGAGATGTGCTCTTACCTATTTCTAGTGAGATGGCAGCCAAAAGAAAAGCACACCTTGTTTTCTTGCTAAATATTCATGATTAATTTAAGGGAGTGTGAAATGCAACTTAAAAGACCCCATATTTTATATTTTAATCACAACTATCACAACATCTGTGTGGTTAATTTAAAAAGGCAGAGCTTTTAGCATTTTGTCTGTTCCTTTGCCACGTTTCATTTCAGCAGTATCTATGTGCCTTCCAGAAGTGTAATACTGGACATGGTGATCTTTCCAGGATTTGTTCTCTCATCTTTTCCCAGGAAAGCAGTATCTGTGCAGCAGATTGACTTTTTTCTAAGAGGATTTTTTTTTCTGTGTCTGTGGCTTAAAGAGGAAAAAAAGTTTTCTGTGTGTTTTTTAGGAAAGGAAAGGTCAAGTACTTGCACATGAAATGGAAAGTGAGTTTCTTTATCTTCCTGGTAGCTAATGGATAAATATAATTTTTGGACCAATCTCCTCCCCAGAGCAGCTTCTACCGTAATATAAAGAGCTATTTTGTGCAAGAAAAATTATTGATTCTAAATTTATTTTAGATTTTTAGCTTTACTTTCAGATATTAAACAGATAATTTATTTTGTGGTTGTTACCATGACGCTTTCCCAGTACTTTCTTCTGCCTATCAGCTGCTCTCCATCCATATTTGGATTCATAGCACAGAGGGTTGGAAGTGTGCACATACATAACAAGTGCTGGAGGTGTGTTTTATCTTACTAGTGATTGAGACCTCTCTGAGACCTCTGACCCGGAGCTAGGAAAAATCGATCTTTGTGGAGATCTGTAACCAAGGTGGGTAAAGGCAGCTCCATTTATTGGATATATTCCCAATAAATAAGGCAAAACTCTGCCTTGGGCCTGTCATCTCTTAAAGCTGAGTGAGCAGTTGCCTTGCTGTTGTCAGCATCAAATACTCAAATGGCATAAATTTGCTGTTGCTTTGGAGGAAAAGCTGCATCTGCTGCATTTTTTGTCATGGTTCTTGTCAATAACCTGTGGACTGCTGAGATAAGAAAGGCCACTGCTTTTCCATGGGCTTCATTGGTTTCTGTGAATATGAACTGTAAAAGGACAGTGTATGACTGTAACGTGTGTTGTGTTCCTGAATCTGTGGACTAAATTATGAATAAATTATGGCTGGATGAGGTGAGAGTTGCTGTGTGTCATCTCAGAAAACGTTAAATACTGAGCTGACTGTTCTCTGTACTTCCCCCTGCCCCTTCAGGAACATCCTGTGTTTATGCAAATATTGCCTTTACACAGTTACATATCTGCTTTTGATAGTAGTCTCCCAAGTTATATCGAGTAAGATATCCTTATACTGGCGCATTCATATGCTTTCTGGGACCTGGACAGGTATAATATTTTTTTTTAAGTCAGTCAACTAGCTAAAATTATGAGTACAAAATTTGTATAAATGGGATTTGTATTTAAAATAATGACAGTTATTTTGGTTCTGATTATTTTAGCAGAAGCACCTGAAAAACATGACAATTTTTGGTATATATATTTGAAAGTGGATAAAATACCATGCTGGATATTCTTTTTCATATTTACTGTTGAGAAGAACAAAGGTTAGGCAGGAACTGAACTGGAAGGGTTTAGGAGATGAGATCTTGTAAGTGATGCTGTTCAGGAGCAATGGTTCATATGATGTAAAGGCAGTGCTGTTAAGCAGTTCTTGTTTACCTGCATAGCATGTGTGACATTTAAAAATAACATGGGAGCACGACACTTGCTAATAGTGAAATGAAGCAGTAGCTTCTTACGAAAGATGTGTTATTCAGCAATTTGCATTAACAATAGGCAGAGGAATGCTGGCCTAGGCAGGTAGGACGGCAGGTGTGGAGCAGTTGGAAGTAATCAGAAAAAACATGTTTATTTCATGGGAACAGCAATTTTTACAGAGGATATGTGGAATGAATTATTTACAGTTCCTGTCTCTTCTAACGATGTGTTCCTTGCAGTGTTGGTTTGGTGTAGGATCACCTATCTTACGTCTCTTTCTTAAATTCTTTTCCTTAAAATTATATATAATCTAATACTAGGAAAAGTTCGCCAGGGCTCTGGCAAAGACAATGTCCCCCGGAGTATGTCACAACATGAGTCTTTGTTCCATGAGGTTTGGTGGTTTAATTCTAAATAGGAAAAGCCAGAACCCAAATACCACTTCATTTCTTTTCTTCTAAGTTTCACAACCTTTTGTTAGCCATCAGCTTTTAGTTTCCTTAAAATCTATTGTTTAGCCAGATTTAAACATAATTATTTTCTTGCAGTGATGGGCTGACATTACATTTAAGAAATAACAATGTGTACCTGTTAACCCTTTAATACACAGAGGTGTTGCTACTAACCCATTGAGGCCAGTAGAGTGCTGCTTGGTGTACTTTCAGTAATTATTATTACATTATTTTACATAAGACTATAAAATTATGTGCTTGTGGTTTATGTATGTACGCCTCAAAATTCCTGTGATCCGGCCCTTCTCCATCCATGGAAATCACTTTATCTTTTAGATTAATTTTTTGTGTTTTGATGTCTTGTGTTCTGCTGTGGGATGCAGTTCCACCAGAATAAAGTTCCTATAAAATTTTGTTTGGTTTGATTTTGCAGGGAACTAAATATTTTAATTCCAGGTTATGTGTATCCACAATGGCGCTTATGTGATTTTTGAAATTCCTTATAGTTTAATAAACTTTTCTACCTCAGTCCTCTGAGCCATGTGGCTAAATTATTTGCAAGTTACTTCATGTCAGCTGATCTGTTCTAATTTTCCTGTGTTTACATTCAACTCTGACAAGCTAGTCAGGTTAAAATCAGGTGTTAACAGAAGAGAGCTTTCCATTAATGCTTCTTATGTGGAAACAAACAAAAAAATTTTTTAAAATGGAATTGAGAATGAGACTGACTCATTCTGTGGGATCCTTGGGATCTGTGGAATGTGTAATGTGGGGAAAAAACTAGTGGAAGACACATCTTTAGTAACTGGGGAATGGAAGTTTTGCCAAAAGAAAAACTTTTGTAACTTTTTTCCATGTGATTACGGAGAGAATTTCAGACAGCTGTCTCTGTGTGTGTCTCTATTCCTTTTCTGTCTTTTTTTCATTTTCTTCCACGAGGTATAAAAATATTTTTACAGAAAAATTAGTTTTACCCTACTAAATGTCTTTCTTGAGAAGGGCAGTGGGAAGAGAAAAGAATACTCCAAACCAGAGGGAAGAAATGGCACCTTTTGAGGACACTTCTTAAACAACATCCTTACTTTATTGTGTGTGTTCTGTCAGCCAGTGTTAAGTTCTCTGTATCTGTTAGAGGGACCTGGAAGTCTGTCTCTGCAGTTCCCAACTCTTACTATGAAATGAAGCTTATACTGTGTTTTTTACTTTGTGTTTGTCGCCACTTGCCTATTCATATTTCATTAAACCAATTAAGGTATCTTAGTGGTTTTACCAGGTCACTTTAGGTGAAAACGGAGAACTAAGAACCTGGAAATGCCATTGAAGCTTCCCCCATTCTAACCACACTTCCTCTTGGGAATGCTAAGTGTGGAGACTCAGTTGCCTTGTCTGTAACTGCTGCCTTAAGCACGAGAACAGAGTGGGATCGCAGAGCCAAGTGTGTAATCCAAGAGTCAGACAGTCAGCATGTGGGCTCTATCCCAGGGAGCAGCACATCTCACCCTCTCCTCAGCACTGCTCTGGTTCAGGGACTGGCACCTCTGCGAGCCACCTACAGCTGCTCACCTCCCCCTCTGTGGTGCAGCACAGCTGTTACATAAACCAAAAATGCAACAAGAACTCTTTTTGCTTTCTCGATTGTTGTTTTTAAGAGGAATTAATTTCCTGAGTATTGCAGGATTGCATTTGGCCAGCTGAGGAGGTGGTGCAAGTATGAGAGAGTAGCCTAGAAGGGGTCAGGAATATATATCCTTAAAATGTTTGTGGTTCTCTTATGCTTCCTATTTCTGCAGATCGTATTTCTATCACTGCGTCCTCCAGCCAATTTTTTTTTAAATTAAGAGAATGATGTGTCAGTCAGAGATCTTGGAGAAGCTATTCGAAGTCCACCCTACTTCAGTATGTTACATAACGTGGCTAAACAAGACTAGACAAAATTTTCCCTTGTTGGAGCCTACGAGAGCAAGAGACAACAGTGACTGCACTGTAGGTTGTCTTTATTGAAAGGGTGATGCTTGTCTGACAAAAAAAATTAAAATTGCTTGTGATCTTGTGCTGGATTCTGAAGACACTTTGTTTTCCTTGTTGTTTTACTAAATGCTATCGGTGTTCCAAGTTTGACCACTTGTCTAAAAGGCCATTTGTTAGTTCCTCTGCTATCTCCCATGGGTGCTTGTGCTTTTGAGGCACATGAGATAAAGCTCAGCTGGCATTTTGTTAAAGCTTTACTTGCATAGTATTCTTTGCCTCTTGATGAGGCTTGTAAAATAAGTGTTTCTGAAAATTCAGCTTTCAGTATTTGCTAAAACTAATGTTACACTTGGTGGCACTAACGAATTAACAAGAAGATTGACTGTGCTTTTTATCCCCAGTGAAATCTTGCATGAGACCTTATTACCACTCCCCATTCATTGATTCCAGGGGGAGAAGCTGACTTTGGTGTACTTGTTCTGAATGCCAACTGTAAGAGCTGTTGAACTCCTCTATTTCGCCTTTTACTTCAGATGCTCAGTTTCAAATCTGCCTGAGGCCATTGCAGTGAGGAACAATTGTACAGTGAAAAGCACATCCCCCAAAAGGCAGATATCATGCAGGTCACAGATACTGTGGAAATGGATTATAACTTGTTTTTACCTTTAAAATCTGCAGGAAAACATTATCAGTGACACTGAAAAGAAGATGGGATTTGACAGTATTGCTCCTTTTTAGTTTTTTTCTTTCTGCCACATCTTGCTCGCAAAGGGAAATCCTAAGCCTCTCATGAATAAGGCCAGAGAGTTCAATTTCCTTCTGGGCCTCAAGGCAAGGTACTGTGGCTTGTCAGGATTTTGCTAATGGCACCATTAAGCAACTTGTGTTTGTTAAGTGTCTTGTGAAGCATTGCATGAAAGTACTCTAAAGCAATCTATGGAAAAATGTAATCCATTTATGGAAATAAACATTCTTGAAAGAAGGAAAATGGAAAACTCATCAGTATGTTAGATAAAACTATGGGAAGTCTACTTGGAGGGTATCTGTGTGGAACTAAAACAAAAACCCGAACATTCAATTGATTTAAAAAATATTTACTGGGAGGAATCATTTATTTTCTTGGGCCAAATGAAAATGAGTTTTAAAATGGTTGTTCAGTCTCCAAGGTCTGTGTGTCTAGCAGCCTGAGATGTGTGATGACTATTCATATATTTCTTCAGTCAGTGAAGTGTTCTGTATACAGCTGTGAAGTTTATTAATTGTTAGTTTTATTGTTTATCAGTATTTTACTACTAACTACAAAAAAATTGCTGTTTTCATAGGATCATAGAATGGTTTGGGTTGGAAGGGACCTTTGTAGGTTATCTCATTCCTTGGACCAGAAATGTTGTGGCAACATTGATCTAATGTTTCTCTTTGGTAGGCACAGGATTGTTTTGGTTCAAAATAGTGATTAATCGTTTTATATAAAGGAGTTATGCTTTGTTTTTCAAGTCAACACTTGTGACCTTTCAACCAAACAAAATGGGGAAAATTGCTTTACTTCCATAGCACTAGCATTGCTTTACTTCATCTTTCCTACCATCTGTAGTTGGAAAAAAGTGAGATTATGGGATCTGTATTGAATCATGGGTATGGTATTCCAAGTGACTGAAAAGACTAAAGCTATTTTGCATACTTCTGTAACTACTAGACAGGCAGAGTACAGAGGAATGTAATTGGTAACCAACTCACTGTCTAGATGATGTTCTTTAATATGCCCTGGAGTAAAAAAGTATAAATTATTTTTGTGCTTTAATAGGCTTGTTTCCTTTCAGGAATTTAAAAGTACTTATAAATTCAGTTAGAAAGGTATTTAAAACCTCAGAGAATGAATCAGGTTTTGCTGATCTTCTTTGAAAAGTTCCTTCCTAATACTCTATTTATATGATTGCAGACTATGATAATAACTTAATTAATGGGATACATGTACAGTATTGTTATATATCTGTAATATACTTGCTTAATAATTTCATTGGTTTTGTACTTTTATTAGGCATCTATTTTCCATGCAGTCCATGAGGAAAGGTAATGAAATATAATAAGGGTTGTATCCAAAGCTGTGGAAGGAAGTAATTAAACTTAATTGAAGTAATTTCTTTGAACTATAATAGCAGATGCAAAGGATTAATTCAAAGCAGATTAAGGTCAATGCATGCTTTGAATTGCCAGCCTGCAAATAGATAAGTATTACTGTTATTTAAATGAAGTTATACGAAAGTATCTTTTGAAACCTGAGTCTGGGAATCAGGTCTAAAAATAGACAGGTGGGTTAAGTTTTGATAAGGGATGTCACTTCTGTTTCCTAATGTATTGCACTCTGCCAGTCAGAAATGAAATCTTAGAAATGCTGTGTGCATCTTATCAAACAACTGCAATAGAACTGGGAATTAGCCTGGGCTATCCCTGAAGGTATTCTCGGAATGGCAGCTTAATCATCAGCTGTGACAAGCCCTCCGTTGGAAATTACAGGAAAAACTACTTTAATGATTCGGAAATAAAATTACATTGTATTTAGAAATGTTATCTGAGAAGTTATAAATCTTATTCTGTCTTTGTACTGTAATATTCTAGTGGATTTCACAGTCAATTGTACATTAGAAGCTTAAATCAGGCTTATATGTACAATAAATAGGAAAACGTATGGGTTACTATTGCATGGGGGACTAAATATGAAAGTTAAATTTAAAAAGCAGGTAAGATAAAGTTAGTTTTTACAACACATTTTATTTCTTTGCAGAACTGAAGTTTTGGTTTGTTACTCTTTAGAGTTTTAGAATTGGTAATTTCTTTCCACCTGCACAATGATTCTAAATAAAATAGGATGTCAGATATGTCAGCTGACTAACTGATCTGTCAAACTCCTAAGTAGCTAGGTGTGAGTACATCCTTTTCTCCCTAGACCCACAATGTGGGAAAAATAGAGGAGTGAGAGCTGTGAAAGACAATGATCCTTCTCTGAATTTGGCTGATGGGCCGAGTGTGGTGGTAGGAACTGAGGCAAAACCAGGGGCAGTCCCTGGCTGCATATGGATGGGGAGATAGGTTTTTCCAGCACTGAAGTGGGAAAATGAGATTAGCCATACAGACTGGAAGATGTAAACCATTAGGAAGAAATAACAGAATTGTAGTCTGGGCTTTTTATTTTCCTGTTTTAGTCTTATTGTTGCTATTGAAGCACTAAACAAGTGTGGGCAACTACAGTAAGATTTACTGCAGACCTGTGAGAGGGGCTGCACTTTGAATGTTTTGGTGTTAATTTATAGTTTAGACTGTTGGCAATTCATGGCACAGGTGGGATTGGATGACAATGTAAGCATAATGCCATAGACAGCATCACCGGGGCTTCCAGAACTCTTTTTGTTGTGAGAGGAAAGAAAAGTTGGCTTCTCCTTTCTGTGTCACAACAGTGTTTGTTTTGTGTGTTGGCTGACAAAATACGGATCCAAATGTTTTGTTTTGTTTTGCCTCTCGTTCTGTGGAGACAAACCTCGTTCCATGAGCGCCAGCCGTGTGGTGTGAAGTGAGTGCCCCCGAGGCTGTGCCTGTGGAGTGCTCCTGTGCCAGGGCAGTGGGGCTGTGCTGGGGCTGCTGCCTCTCTGAAAGCCAGCAATGGATGGCACCTGGGAAGGCTCAATAAGTGAGGTGCCCGAAGGCGTTTCCTGTAATGACAGCCTGTCATCTGGCTTAATTAAGGCCTCTCTTCAAAACACGGCCTTTAACATCTCTATGGGTTTTTAGAGCTTGTCTCTTCCCTCATCAGTGCAGGCACCCAGTGGAGATCAGGGCTTGCCCGTGTTCTTTTCCTGCCACAGAGTAATTCTGAAGTATGGCAAAGCAAATGGAACAGACTTGTTGGATCAGCTGCTGTGGAAGTCTGTCCACTGCCCCCATTCCCTAGAACAAATTGCAGGCGTGTCGGTGTGTATGGGAAGTTGGGGTGTGTGTGCTTTCTTTTAATAGGGACTAAAATTAAAAGTGAAAAATGCCCGAAGTCTGAGGTTTCTCCTTTCCAAAGGATACTGGGAAGCTGATAACCACCCACTAATGTCCTAGTTGTTAGAAAAGAAAAATCTTGTGAGTCTGAGGCAACTGGGTTTGTGTAGCCTGGAAAAGCAAAGACCTGGGGAGTAGCTTTTGGCAGAGTGCTACCTCCGGAAGAGTTAGAGGAGATGGAAGCAGGTTTTTCTCACAGGAGCATAGTGGGAAGAGTCATGAGCTGCAACAAGGAAAATTCCTACTGAATATACGGAGAAAAAATACACAGCAAGACTGGAATATTACTGGCACAGGGGCCTGGCAAAAACAGCCTTGGAAATATTCTAAACTCAACATGACAAGGCCTTCAGCAATCTGATGTGACTTTGAAATTAGGCCTGCTTTAGGCAGGAGGTTTGACAAGGTGATCTCCAGAGGTCTCCTAGTCTTAATTATTCCTCAGTTTTATGATTTCTTCAATGCTGCTGCTGCCATTCATAATGTTAATTGTAGTGTACCATATGTAGTGGGTTTATTGAAGCATGTCTAATAGCTGTGTTAACAGAATCATCCTCACCTGTGGGCAGGCCGAGAATTTTTGGTTCTTTCATTAATCTTGCTGAGGTTGGTATAGTGTTGCCTCCAGAAGGTAAAAACATTGGAAGTTTAATTTACATGTAGAGAAGTAGATTGAAGAGCTGGAAACAGTGGCCCCTCACTCATAAGTAGAGAAACCATTTACCAATTGGCTTAGGACATGAATAAATTGCTGACTGGCAATCATGAGTGTGGCATCCTCGATCTTTTTTTAAGGTCTCTACAATTAAGTGCAAGCTTCTCCTGAAAGGAATTACAATTTGCAGTACTCTTGAGAATGCTTGAAGGGTTGTATTTGGCAGAAAATTTTAATGTGACAGAGTTTTTTGTCCTAGAGCCTAAATTTAATTTGTTCATGCATAATGCACTCAGTTGAGAATTTTCTGAAGTGGTGGAGTGTAACTCTTCTTTTTCTGCCTATATTCAATGAGACAGGAAAATCTAGCTAAACTGATAAGCCTCTAGTAATTTGATGGTTTGTGAAAGAATGAGTGCCAGCTCAGTCCTTCTCTTTTCAGCTTTTCTTTCTGCAGTTCATTATCTCATCCTGCCCCGTTTTTCCCAAAGGACCTTGTTTAAAACCTATATTCAGGGTTATTAACTTTTTCACCAGGAAAGTTAAGCTTTATGTAATTGTACAAGGGAGGCTACCTGCAATGAGTTTTATAGCTTATTACTGGTATGAAAATTCTGTAGAGGGTTTTTTTGGTATTAGGGATAAGAGAGGGAATGTGTGATACACATGCCTTTAATAGAGATGAGTATGATAAACAGGATTCATTTATTCTAGCTGTCTGTTTCTGCTGAAATCCACACCTTTCCTTGTTTCTCAACAAGCTTGTAGTGCAGGCACAGGAAACTTTGAGTTCTGCTTAAGCCAAGCTGAGCATGACAAGACTGTTATTTGGATTTCACAACATTATATTTTCTGGAATGGGAGAATGTACAGTGTTGTTCATGGACGATGACTGCTGGATGTGCCCAAACAAAATCTTACAGATTTCAGAGAAGTTAGAGAAATGCTTTGCTTTGTTCTCATGTTTTTCTTGAGGATTATGATGCAAATATATTGTCAACTTTTTTTTTGTTTTCCTATTTGCCATTTGTTCACCATAGCTTAAAATCAACTGCCTGCTAAAGTGCTTACTGGTAAAGTTGTAGAAGGTTTGTTGGAATCTAAGGTTAATCCACTGGTGTCTGAAAAATGAATTCATTCTAACACGATGGTCACAATTCTTGGCTTCAGTGCGGTTTTGGCTCTCCTGGAAGCAGCTCTCATTTGTCATCTGGAAAGGTTCAAATGACCATCCTCTGACTAATATGCTGCCATATTTCGTCTTTTTGGACTGAAGGCTAGACTTAGTCCAGGTTCTCAGTCAAGCTGTGTAAATGGTGGGAGTTGTATGCTTTGCATCCTCTGATTCTGGAAGTAAATGACTTATTTTTGCTTTGGCACAAAGACAGAAAACAAACACAAGTTCTAGAACTTATTACAAGCATCCTACAGCCACAGAATCAATTTTCTTACGATATTTTTGGAGACCCACTAACAGTGGCAAATATGCACAATTTTAATGAGATTTCTGTTTGTAAAACTGGCCTATAGTGTGTTTGCATGCATGTCCACATTCCGGTGGACAGATAATAAGGGCAAACGTCACTACAGACTTTGTCTCTCATATCCCCCATCTTTCTGGATGTAATTTCTGGCTTCTCAATGCTTTTTTTCATTCCTAAATTTTTTTTTTTAAAGGTTGTCTGATACAGATACAATATTTTTAATATTTTTTGAGTTAGACTGGAGGCCCTAAGTGGATTACTACACTTGACTAGAATAAAGCTTCATTTTTAGCAGTTCAGGCCTTCATATTCAGGAGCAACAAAATACTCCAGATTTTTCAACTGAAAGGTCACGTTCCACCTTAGAGAAGCTGTAAATAAACACTACTTTCTGTCAGGTTTGTTGGTTTAGTTGCTGTTCTGTGCTTAATGGATCAGATTTTTTTCTTCTGTGGCTTAAGGCAAAACTCCTTGTTAGGTTTGCTTCTCTGGAGCAGTAGTGAGAGATTCTTCTACTCTTTTTCCTCACCCCAAAACCTTTCAAAATCTTCTTTTAGTACAGGATATAAACTAAAGGACAAGTGAAACCGTTGCCTTTACTGACACCTAGATTGAACAACACTGTTGTCTCCTGCAGCTGTCTCTGGTATTTTAAGGAATAATTACTAAAAAAAAAAAAAATCTGGCAAAATAATAAGCAGCGACTGGACATAAGTCAGAGTAATGTTCTGTCTTAAACCCAGTTTATTTTCTCTCATTTGGTTTTCATCTAAGCCAGCAATGGTTTGATCCAGTTTGCCAAGTGGTTGTATTATGTGCAAGTCTAACTTGGCTATCAAGGACACTATCTCAAAAGGGTCTTTTTGAAGAACCTGCTCCTTTCTGAGCCATCTACTTAAATTTAGAATCTAGGAAAATAGGAGACTGCAGATAATTTATTTACCTTTTTATTTTCTAATGGAACAAGGTATTTTTTCAGTGCAAGTGGTTTTAACAACAACCAAAATTTCTGATCAGCTACAATAATTTGAAGTTTTAGTCTCTTAGTTTGAATTCTTCTTTTCTAGGCTTTTGCATATTTCTAGGAAACTTGTGCAAGGTGAGCTCTGACTGTACTCAAATGGGATTAATTAGCCTGCTTTCTGTGAGGCTTGACCTATACTGCGCAGAAGAAAAGATCTCACTTCTTTCTTAAGCTCTGCTTTTTAAAGGAGTGTCATAACAGAGCAGTATAGTAGCTTTAAAAAAGATTAAAAAATTGTGCTCTGATGATTTATTCACAATTCTTGCTTCATCAGGATTGTCTTACTATGACTTTCCAGGGCATATACTTGAAGGATTCTTCAGTTTCAGTAATGAGACTACTGGTTGCCCTGACATAGGGAATTGGGTTTGCCGTAAGTGTTTAAAGCATTTTTTTAGCCATTCAGGAATTTGAAGGCATTTTATGTTATTTTGTTGCTTTTGAAGCAAACTATGTGCTCCAGAGGACAGGGTGAAAAAAAAAAATTGAAATAGGAAAAGAATAGAGGTAAATAGTGCTGGGACAGAGAAATACAGCAAGTATTTTGAGCAGTACTGAGTCACCCTACAGAGGTGTTGACAACAGGCTTGCATGCTTCTGTAAGTCATAACGCATTTCCATGGTATTAAAGTTGCAGCACAGAGCTCCTTAAAAATGAATATTATTGCTTTACATATTTTATTTGCTACCAATAACCAGATTTCTGGGTAGAGTGGCACAACTTCGTTAACATCAGCAAGGGATCACTGGAGTAAGAATGAACAGAATTGAATTCCTCAGAGCTTCAGCTCTTAACGAAGCTTCAAGGTAACAGCTAATGCTCTGCACAGCATTTCCAAGAAAAGAAGCATAGTTTAATTGAAATCAGATGTAGTGACAAAGCTGTGTCCCAAGGTCAAGGTGGGTGGTGGCCATTTGCCAGGAAATGTATCAGTGGCTGCAGCTGCATCTTTTATTTGGGGACATGACTGATGTTTGAATAACGAAGAATCAAATTATTACACGCAAATCATAATTTAACAAAACAAACAAAAAAGGTGTTTAATACTGCCTTACTTGATGGAGAATTTTTTTTTTCTGGTTAACTTTTTAAGCTGCTTGCAGGTGCTGGGGTCTTGACTCTTTAACTGTGTCATATTAAAGGTACTGCACCAACTTGCTTTCTCACACTGAGTCCAAAGCACTGCTCACTTCTAAGGCATAAATACACTGTAGAAACAGAAGGTAGGCTTTGAAAATCTGCAAGTGAAACTAGCAAGTCTTAAGGTAGTTTCAAAAGTTCAAAGACAGATAAGAAGCAGCCCCCTGTTTTAGAGGATCCTCTCAGGACCAAAGAAAGCAGGGGTTTTACTCTGGAAGTCTCCCAGCGCATGGTGCTCTTGTGGTGTTTCTCTGCCCTGCTGTTCAGTTCTGCTGGGTATCCGAAGGAATGTCTTCTCTGCTGTCTTCTGTACGAAATCAGGGTAGCCTATAAATTTTTAATACATTCATCATAAGCTATGAAGTAGTTACTGCAGAGAAGACTGGTGCTATTTCAACTGCTGTGAAAATGTGTTTGTTTTGAGGGCTGCATAACTTGGAATAAATGTTTCATTAAATGTGTTATGAATGATGTATTTAACAACTAAAGCAGGTCAATAATCTTCAGAATTAAATTTAGTGGGTTTTTATTAAAGGTTGCCTGTTTCAATGGTGAATAGTTTAGTAAGCATGTGGTGCTATAAACAAATGCTTCATATGGTCTGTTATGAGTGCTTTATTAAATAGCTAGTCAATAGCTGCATTTACCAAATGAACTTAATTTATTGTATTTATTTTTTCCTAAGGGTTTCACAGTTCATTATAAATGATTTATTGAACATATGTAAAGCAGTTTAGTGAGCTATGTTCTGCCTCTTAAAATGAATGCATTGCTAGTAGGGCTTGGTATTGCTAACACTTCGTACTTGTTTGAACAGTGTTTATAAGTTACTAAAACATCATCAGAAAACACAGGTTTGTTTTTTGGTTTTTGTTTTGTTTTGTTTTTTCAGTTCCTTAGAAGTCATTGTAGATGATGTTTACGACATTTACAGTCAGTCTGTAGTGTGATGCTTTCTGTAGTTTACACTTACTGGTAAAAGCAGTTGTGGGTACTCATCCCATATACTTTAGTATTGTTTTCTTAGGCAGCAACAGTGAATTCAACATTGCACACAGGAAAGATGACAGTAAAACCTACTTCATAGGAACCATCGTCTAGGAAAACAAGGCATGTGACACTCTGGCATTCTGAAAGTTATTCTGCCTTATATTCCAGGCAAAGATGGGTGCTTGATATATTTTAAGACTGACATTTGGAGATGGACTGTTACCTTTCTCGGAGAATCATTTCCTTTCCTTTTTTTTTTTTTTTTGTATAGCATAACTTTCAGCAAAGATAACAATTTTTCTGCTTTAGAGGCCAGAGCAGTCCAGTTAGAGAAAGAATAAACAGGGCATATTCTCATATTCAAGCTGATCTTCATTGTTGTGGATAGTATTACTGCTAGTTAGGCTGTGAATATCCAAAAGAGCTAGTTTGTCTGGCAGAGTAACATTGGTGAAGGAAACAAGAACCCAGAGCAGATACACAGTCAGAAACCCAAGGAGAAGGTGGGGCTGGGAGCTGCAGAGTCTCTGCTTTGGGGCAGGGTCCTTATCCCATTCTAGTAGTTGTGTCTTTTTGTTTCCTTTTCCAGCAGTGTCATGAATTAACAGGTTTAATTATTGCATTTCTTGGCTGGCCCTCAAACTATTTTGAGCCTCAGCCGGTTGGTCTCATCACCTTGCCAGTGTGCCCTTATCTTGTGGAGACTAAAGGAGTCTGATTAGAGCTCTGTGAATGGGATTTTGTATGTGGGGGTGGCATCTGAAACAGAGCTTTTAAGCATACTGTGGATGCAAAAAGTGTTTTTGTTGACATCATAAAACCCACTAAAATCCTTGTCTGAGGCAAGGATATGGGACTACAGAGCTGAGTATGGATATTTATAAGCAGCCTACAAAGTAGAAAAAACCTCACACTTTATTTTGATTGCTGTTCTGTGAAATGGTGTATATCACACATGAATAATTCATAATTTAAAAGCTTAGCTCAAAGTACCTTCAGAATGTGCAGCTGCATGTGGATTGTGCCCCTGGTTGTTTAGTTGTTTTTTTCTTTTTTTTTTCTTCTTTTTAAACAATATATGATGAAAATTAATTTGGAGTTTTAGAATGGAAGCAGAAACAAATGTCAAAATACTTTCTCAAGGACTATTTCTGGAAAAAGTGTACAAAATTTTAAGTGTAAGCTGTGCTACCGCGTGCATGACAGAAGAAATAAAGAGTAAACATGAAAAATGTTTTCTCTGTAACTATGCCCTGGAAGCAGAGGCAGCAGACAGTGATAGTGTTGGAAGCATTATGTATTGCACTGTTATCATTACTGAGAAAAAGCATGGAAGTGCAAGAGGTTGTTCACTCCTTCAGATAAAAGTGAAGATGCTTGTATTGGCAGGATATGTTAGAATGCAAAGCATAGGTGGGCAGGATTAATCCATTTCTGCACATCATTGCATGTTCCAAAAGTGGTCTGCAGCCCATAAATTTAAGCTGCATGATGAGTTATTAGAGATTTTTGCCTCTGTCTTGTGGTTTCTTAAAAAGCTCCAAAACCAAAAAAATAACTTTGTGTTTGTAGAACATTTCTGTAATTTTTGCTCTCCTTTTAAATTTCCTTCTTTTTTGCATTTCCCACAAGTAGTTGCTGTACAGCGTTGCTAGTACAAATTTTCTGCACCCTTTGTTAAACTAGTGACTTAAGTGTGTTGTCCTGAAATCTTCATACAGAAATGTGCTTTAAATAAAGGAACATTGTAAAATACTGGATTCCTCTACTAAGTTAATGAGATCACAGAATCAGATGAGTTGGAAGGGACCCACAAGGATCATTGACTCCTGGCCCTGCACCGGACCATCCCCAAAATTCACACCATATGCCGAGAGCATTGTCCAAATGCTCCTTGAACTCTGTCAGGTTGGACCTTTGAATTCTAGTTTAACTGTACTGTGATGTTATCTTATGGGCATTGTGAGCACGCAGGAAATTATTAGACCTGTTGGCAATTGTATTAGTCATAATTTGAATTAATCCATGACATCGTGTTCAATTCTTTGTTCACTAAAACAAAATATCCAGCCTTACAGACAGTTTGATACTGGGTCTGGTTGTACATGTGCAAGTCTGACTTGTTCTGTCCTGACTCCCTTCCCCCTTCCCCTCCCGTTGGAATGTAAAGGCTGTTTAGGTGACTTTGGTGAATTCAGTCTTGAGGACTTGTTATTATATTTTAGTGTGTCAATTACTGACTAAATAGCTCAGTAATTTGGCTTTTTAAGGTCCAGAATTAATTTTGTCTCCTCTCCTCCCAGCTATTTTCTACTGCTGTTAGCAAAATCTGCTTTTTTTCTGATTCAGCAAATGGATATGTGAAACAATGAAATAATTTTCTCTTTGGATGGTGACAAGACAGATAGTGCACACCATGTGTGGGCCGTGACAAGTAAGGGCTTGAGCCCAGAGCTCACAAAAGTCGATGGGAAGAAGCTCATTGACTGGATTGGATCGTAACTCTTCTTGCTAGCAGAAAAGGAAGCTCAATGGGATAAGAGGTCCTGCGTGTCTGATATTGCATGAGAAAATATTTGTTCTTGTTACATTAGGAGGTTTGTTAGCTTCTCAGCAGTGTCAACATAACTGTGTTCTTCTTCTCAAGGCACTGACATTATTTGGGTTAGATTTCACCTTGTGCCTTTTATTAATTTCTTCTATGAATATTCTATTAACCCATCTCAGAAGCCTCGGATCCTTGTTTTATGCTCCTGCCTTGCTTTCTTCCCTTTTTAAGACAGTATGGTATTGACAGATGTTACAATGAGACTCGTATTTGCTACAGATTTGGCAGTCTTGCAGCTGTTCTCACTCTGTTTGACTTTTCAGCCGCCCTGCTCTTTTCTTTGGGTCTGGTTTGTCTATTGCTGTCTACGTTTCTACCACGAACAGAATCCTGCTTTTTTACGGTGTAGGAATTACCAAAGTTGGTGATGAACTGGAGAAAAGGCTCTTTGATTCCTGATGGCAGAGACCACACAGAAGCATGGTGATATGTGTGAAGGGTGCACACAGTACAGTGGTAGAATCTGCATTGTCCTGGTCTCTCCAGTCTCTGGTAGGTGTGTGTTTGTGCCACAGGAGCTTCCCATCTGCTATGGAATGTCCCAGAATATGGCTGGGAGTGGTGTCAATCTTTTTGGATTATGTAGGACACATTTCGTAGCAACTGCAGTCTCTGTGTTTTGTTGTTTGTGGTTTTTTTTTTTCTCCAGTAATCTGTCAGGTGATTTTGCCAGACAGTCTGTATACCAGAGCGTGGATGGAAGGACTTGTGGGGAGAGCGAGGGGGAACAGGTTTGGGGTTTTTTTTCTTCTTTGTGAACCTGCTTCTGCCAGTCACACATCTACTGCTGTTAGAAGAACTGAAATCCAGGCCCTGAATCTTAGAAATTAGGAACATTGACTGAAAATACTAAACAGTTCCAGAGACTGCTCTATGAATATGAGGGGGTTTTTTGTGGTTTGTTACTGTCCTTCCCCAGGGAGCCTGGTGAGAGGAGTAAGGAGGTGTCTGAGATAGTGGGTATCAAAGCCCAGCATGCACTGTTAATCCAGCAGCTGAAGAGGAGCCACATTCAGATTGCTGCCAGATGTTTTTCTCTGCACAGATTTTCAAGCTGGGAAGCCAGGGCCCTGCCAGGAATGATAAGGCTAGGCATAAAATATTGGAGATGGCATCATGTTGGCCCAAAGGGTAACAATACAAAAGCCTGTCACGCTTGGGGTTTAAAAAAATTTTGCAGGCTTGCTGGGACTCAGTCTCATTTTTGAAAAGCAGTTTAAGTGTTTAGGCACACAATAAGAAATATCCTTGGTGCTTGATTTTTGTTTCTCTGATATCGGTGAGAATTTAGGTCGTAGGTGCCTGTGTGTTATTTATAAGGCTCCCAAGGCCTCCAAGTTGCTTTTCAAGTATCTTACCTGAAGTGGTGTTTATTTTTGAAGGAGATAGTTTAAGCAGGTACTTGTAGATGTGACTGAGCATTTAACAGCTGCTGTGTGGGGTGCTCTGAGCAGTGAGATGTGGAGATCTGAGCCCTCCTGTTCTCATTTCTGTGCAGGTGCTTTAGGGCTACCAGCAAGGCATAGATGCCTTTCATGTCATAAGCAGCTCTAGCCCTGTGCTCATCCAGTTTGATGCTCCAATCCTCAGGAGGACTTTAGAATATCATTGTAATAAGGAGGGAAATTATACTACTGCACATAAAAGCCTGGCTGTGAAAGGTGAGACCAAAGGCCTACTTGGCAGAAATAAATGACCAAAGCAAGCATCAGACAGCTCTTCCCCTGCTCTCTTCCAGCTCTCAACAATTTGGAAGGGCAGACCTCCTGAGTCAGCAGTGGTTTCTGTTTATTCCATAACCCTTAATGAACTTACTTTGTGAACTCGCACAGTCTGCTCATGTAACCCAGAGAGTTTTGTGTCCTGTGTCAAGGACTGCCACATGCACAAGAAACACCTCTAAATTCACTTGGTGCACCTTATTTCAGTTCTTGAAATGGACACTGAAAAACTATCCATCCTCAGCCTCTTCATACCACTCTGAATACTATTTCCCCAGCTACCTGGGGAAGGAAGGTATTCAGCATAGCTTCTCTGTGCAGTCTAGAGAAGTCTACCATTACCTGGAGAGAAGCTTCTCTTTCAGTAAAAGTTCGCAAACTTTGAGTGTGGAAAATAGTACTGCAGCATTCCATCTGGTTAAATATGACACTCGCCAAGACAACATCTCTAGCTATGATGTAGATCTGTTGTATTTAGAGAGGTTGTTGCACTTTAAAGCCCCCAGTGTGGCCCTTGGAGATAGGAAGTTTTCCTGTCTCTGAGTAATGTTCTGATTACCTGACCATTAGGCTGGGAGATGGGAAGTCCTGCATTTGAATCCTTATTCAGGTTGTTTTCTTAAATGTGAGACAATCTGCTTGTATTCACTTTTCTCACTTAACCCCCCCTCCAACTGTTTAGAGAATAGTATTTTCTTTTATCATGAGAATCAACCAGCCTGCATTTTGTAAACACAGAGCAGCGCTCTTTAAGTAATTTTGATATTGCTGATTCTTTTGATTTATTTAAATGTTAATAATTTTTGATAATGCTGATGTTAAACTGTCTGCATGTATGTCAGCATTAAGAAGACCTTGTAGTCAATAGTAGAGCATTGCAATGGCTGTATATTACATTTAGATATTAGAGAGTTTTTAAAAAGTTATTCAGTTGAAAACTTGCAAATAGTGTCTGTAACCTTCAAGCTGTCTTTTCAAATCACATTTTGGTTAGGAAGATGAAATTGTGGCATCTAATGGATCTAAATGCTTCAATGCTTGGCATATTAAATAACGAGATAAACATCAATATCTGTTGCTTGTGAGCAGTGGTTTATACCCTACCATTGTCTAGAAAATATATTTATATTTTCTTAATCCTTAAAATCTGACTTTCTGATCTTTTTCTACATATTCCAAAAGCTTTAGCTTTCCTGACAGTAACTTAGACATTATTGGGCATATAAGGAAAATTAAACTCTGCTGTGAAATCACTTTTTATTACTATACCCACTGGTACTAGATCACGTCCCTGGTAGAAGAGTTTTGTTGATGAAAAATACAGTCCAGAAACAAGAATGATAGGAGTGTCTGAAATAATGAAGAAGGGTTGTAGTTAACAGATCCATCTATATATATTTTGAAGCTCCCTTGTCCACAATATTCTCTGTTCCAGTTCAAGAACACTGTGCATTTGTTTTAATGCCATGGCAAGTCCAGATTTATTACAATAAAACTCTGGACCAAGGAGAGGCATCCTCCATTCCCATCTCTGTGGATGGGGTCAAGTGACTTGACCTTTCTTGATCTCAAAATTTTTATCTTCTGTCCTTACTCAAGGGCAATGCTGAGCTGAAAAGAAATCTGCACAAAACCTGAAAAAAACTCTCCCAAAACATCGCCACCAGCGTAAAACCCCTCCAAAACCCAACTGCCAAACAAGTGTCTGAGAAATTTTGAGAGAATAGTGGAAGATCAGTGTAAAGTAATTGCTTGTTTGCATCTTGCTTGTGAGCAAGTTGAAGATCTTTTTCACAGGAGTCCATGGCATGGTTTAAAATAGTATGGAACACATCAAAGTCTTTCTATCCCTTAAGTGTCTACATTTTTCACTGCAAGGTGTGACCTAGATTCCTCACTTCTCGCCTACAGCAAAGCTTTCCTCTGTGCCGCATAAAATGAGGGTTTAAGAAAAGCTGCCCTGTAACCTGTCCTTGCAATGCAGATCCCTTTTGGAGGAATTCTGCAAGTGTCACAGGCTTTCTAAGGATGAATGGTCAGGAGGATTCTGGTTTGTACTGTAAAGAAACACAGGGAGCACAACGGGCTCTATTGTTTTGCTTTCCTGTGCTAAGCAGAACAAACTCCATGCTGGTGAGAGGAAAGCTCATTGCAAACTATTCCATGGGTGAAGGTTTGGGTGTCAACGTATTTGAAATGGGTCTTAATGTTTCTACTAACTTTGGGCAGCAGGTTTGTTACAGAACCCAGAGAGCTTGGCTCCTGAAACAGACAAGTGGGTCTGCACAAGCCTGAGTTTCTAAATTTTGGGGTAAAATGCCAGGTTCAAGGTGGGATATGTGGAAGGCGGTTCAGGAAGGCTGTACCTTCCTGGTACCTCAGCAATGGGGAAGGGAAGAGGGCAACATGCGGCCGGGAGTTTGGGATAGAAGGAGGCTGTGCCCTCCAAAACCTCGAGAGAGAGAGAAAACCCCACGGGTGTGTGCCCCGGTGGATTCTCCCTTTATTCGAATAAGTTACAGGACTCCTCTGTCTCCTTTTTTGGACATAAACCTCTGGCGTTGGTGGATTTTCCTGACGCTGACAATTCAGGAGCCTTTGTACATGTTGTTCTTGGAGCTCGGAGCTTTTCTTTGTTCCTTTTGCAGGATGTGGGTTCCAGGTATTGTTTTTCCAGCAGAAAAACTTAGCTGTAGGTGGGTGCCCCCCACCCCCAGGCACATGTAAGCAATTAACTGTAACTTGTAGGTTTAATGGGGGGTTCAGGGAAGAGTGGGCATGGCACTGTTTCCATATTGTGCTTAAGAACTGTTAAAGGGCTGTAGGGGCCAGTTAAAACACTTCTGAATAATTGGGATTTTCAATTACCTGGTCCTGTTGACCTTTTGGGATGGGTACTCAGAGCACTAACAAAATTCTAGTAGCTGGTGTTCTGTCAACAGTCCTATATAGCAGCTCTGATTTCTGAAGGTGTGATCAGTGTGGGATATGTAATATCCATGTGGATTTGTAGGTCAGCTGGAGCTTTGTGTTCAGACAAGTTGAGCAGAGCCTGCTCGGAGCACTTCCACAGAGGAGTCTTGATGTGGAATGGAATTGGGAGGTTTTACATTCCTGCTGCAGCAGGAAGGAAAATGAAATAATGCATGTTACCTTAATTTACTGTATTGTGTCTTAACTTCTAAGTCTCACATTGCTTTCAACCATTTGTAAGGCCAAGGGAGACCTGTCTGTAACAGCAGCTATTTTCTGTCCTAGTAGAAAGTTCCTAAGTAAGTAAAACACTGGATCTAATTCTATTATTCTTGAGATAATGTCAGAAGTGGTCTTGGTGAAGCCTGTGATTAGTGCAAAAACATTTCCTTACAGCTCCAAGATGGCAGTGCATATTTATTTATTTATTTATCCTGCAAAGTCTCCTTTTTGTTGTTTCATGCCAAATTCTCGAAGGCATTTGTTGCATGTAGGATTTGGAAGGAGGTTATTTTCCAGATAACTCTTGTATTTCCACTTGCAGCTTTAATATGACCTTTGTCCTAACCAGGTCTTAAGCTTATTCCATAATTCTTAACACTTGAATGTTTCATTCTTTGAAGCCCTCTGACTTCCATTCCGTTTCACTGACCTAGATTTGGTTGGGATTGATTGCTGGGATGATCTAAGATGCTGTCTGCTGAAGCCTTAAATTCTCTCCTTTGTATAAAGAGAAAATTATTTCTTAGTTTCTTGTTCAGAGTGTTGTCAGGAGAAACAAATTCAGATTTTTTTTTTACTTCAGTTTTCATTCTTGGGGAAATGATCCAGCTTGGATTTTGCTTAGAAAAGAAACAAATAAAAGTGTAAACTGGATTTGCTGATGCAACAGACCTGTGAGAGACGAGACAGCTCTGTGCCTTGTGCTGTGGGACACCCAAGGCCAGGAGAATTGTTCTTCAGGCATCTGGGATGTTAATGGGTGATAGTGACACTGCTGGGCTTTAAAAACCTTTGAGGAAAAAGTGGTGGCTGCTGCTCATAATGTGCTGTCTGTCAATCCCTGAAGTCCTGGAGGAATGTTACTGTGGATTTGGAGACAGTCCAGGAGTGCTGTGTGTTGAAATTTGTTTTGCTTTTTTCACTTGTTCTCTTTACTTTTTTTTTTTATCCCACCTTAGTTTGTTTCTTTTTTTCTTTCTTGCTTCCTGGTGTGGGGTTTGTTTTTTCATTGTTTGTCTTTTGTCCCAAGCTGTAAGCAAAACCAGGCAGGCACTATAAAGGTATATTAAAATATTGCTGTGGCTCTCAGGTGACTAAATACCTCTGCAAATAAAATCTGAAAGTTCAGAGGACATAATTTACAGTTTGGTAAATGGATTGGAAAAAAGCAAGATTATAAATTTGCTAATAAAAAAGAAGTTTCACTGTTTCTGACAGAAGTAATTTACATATGCTGTTATCTGCCTCTCAGTGTTCACACAGGGTATACTAAATGTAAATATTACCATGGTCTGGAAGAGAACATGTAATAATGAAGGAAGGACGTGTATATGAGAGAAAGGGAGGTAAACATTTGGACTGATCCCAGCCCACTTCTGGCTTTCTTACAACACTGAGGGTATGGGCAGAGAGGAAAGACTATCGATGGGTTAACATGTTCCATTAGAATTAATTCCTTTGTGGGATGAGAGGAATGTCTTAGTGTCTTGGCTTATGGCCAGCATTTACCTGAAGATTTAATGAAATTTTGTGTTATTAAAGGAGGACTCTGGAAAGGCAGTGAGTGGGTCTGGCACATGGAGGCACTTGTAAAATAGATAACACCTTTTGTTATAAACAGCTCTTAACACACCTTGGTGTTCATGTGTAGTGTTTTCTCTCTGGGAATCCCTCTGGTGACACACACGCCCATATCACAGCATATTGTGGGGAAGTTGTGCATTGTTTTTCATTAGATCAGCCTGTGTGCACTGGTGGCTGTAGCTGATCATTATGCCACGTATTCATTCTGATGTAGAAGAGCCCGTATTGAGTTGCAGTTGTCTTTCTTCTAATTTTCATGGTTAGCCTCTTGCCTGAAAGGGTGTCTGCAGTAACTTTGTTTCTAAGTCTGGTTTCATTGCCTTTTTACAAAAGTGAAATCAGGAATGACAGAACTTGTATTTCTGTTAGCCTTTCTTAACCCTTTGCCAGTGCTCTGTGGCCGGACATCCCGTTTAATTCTGTTGAGGATAATTAACACAGAGTTAGAAATAATGATGCTTCATATTTGTTTTTATGGACAGTTTTGCCTTTTTAAAAGCTTTGTCCTGTAGAAGCCCCTTGAAATACAAGGCAGAAATAAATGTGGTTGTCATTCAGTAGGACAGCGTAGCATTCTAGCTTACGTGTCTTAAGGTTTAAGATAGGAGGATTGATTGATTGTCACTTCTCTTCAGCTTTTAATGGATGGTAACATTTCTAGTAACTGTAGATTCTCAATCACATCAAGGGTGTTTTTAGTCGTTTTGTCAACATAAATGCAGATCTAATTACATGAAGATTCACTTTTTGATACCTGAAAAGAGACAAACACGAGACAAAAAGCATTTATTTTTACGAATAATAATTTAGCAAGGGTGCTGGAAGCATACTAACCTGACTTCAGGTTCCCTTATTAAGTGTCTGCAAAGGGAAGGAGGTTGTCAGCACTATGAAGTCTCTTCAATCAAACCTGAAGTCTTGTGGTGCAATTTAGAGCCTGCTGTTAGTGGTATTTAGTGTAATGGTGTGGCGGTAAGTATACTTTTGAATGACATCTGTTGCTAAAGATTCTGTAATTTTGAAGACTTAAATGTTTGCTAGGACCTAATTCAGCTGCGTTTTCAGTTGTTTCTCCATTCATATGATAATCAGGCTGCTCAGTTGCTAATTATTACCATTGTTGTTTAAAGAGTACAGTGAGCAAAAGCACGTCTGTGACCAGATGCTTTTAGAGATATAAGCATTAAGATGATAAAGCTCACATAATTCACAGCCCATCATGTGCAGGAAAATGATTAGAAAGCAGCTAAGCCTGTCTTGTCAACCTTCTAGCTAAAAGAAGAGAAAGTCTGTATTTGTAAGCAACACGATAACATTTTAACCGAGAGATGAATGTCAGCATTTCCATAAATCTTCAATTTAGAAACTTAAAATACTGTGGGGGACCATAAAGGGCTGAAGCTGACGTCTAGTTTCAGTTCTGTGCTGCTACAGAAGACAGGCTGTCAAGGACATTCAGTTTAATTGCTAGGGGAGGGTAAGCACAGAATTAAAAGAATGAGTAACTCTAGTGATGAGGATTTCATGTTCTGTGTGGATTCAACGTCTGAACTCCCTTCCTCTCCCTGTCTTCTTTCATCTTTCTACCTTCACTTCAAGTCCTTCCATCTGCCTCCCTCCCTGTTTTTACCACTCTTCCTCAGTAGCTCGGAGTCTGCTCTACTCTTGGTTCCTATGGCAGCTTTAGCGGGCAACATGTGCGTTTTCCCTTGTAAATTTGGCTTTGCTCTGGCTGCTTGCATTTGGGGCTTTTAATGAGCACCTGCCAGTTTGCAATCTGTGGCATTAGTCAGTATGTTACCTTCGGGCAAGTGTCTGAGATGCCTTTCAGTCTTCATCTTCCTCTGTGACAAGAGATGCTTTGCTGCCGACGTTCCAGTGTAAATAGACCATTATTTTCTGGAAATTTCCAATTGCTGACTGCCTGCTTTGAAGATGGACAATGAAAAGCAAGCCGAGTCTCCCCTGCTCGCTCACCTCGCAATTCTAATTCCATTTTTTCCATTTTCTCCTATCAGCTTCAAAGTGTAGGCTGATATATTCTTATTATTTTTATTAGGGTCTGGTATGTGCCAGTGCTGCAGCCTGGAGGAAGTATCACTCCTGCAGAGCTGAGTAGGGAAACACTGGAGGAAACTATTTAGGAGACAAGATAAGGAATAGATTATTTTGCACTGATTTGGCTTTGGCTTTGCCTGCTCATGTGTCCATGAGAATAGAAATCCAGTGAAACAGGTTGGGAAAAAAAATTGCCTGTCAGAGACAGGCAAAGTTAGGGGGTGATAAGAGGGAGTGTAATTACGTTGTTGCGCTTTTGAAACACCATCATGTTTCACCATTGCACGCACTGTCTGACAGTTCTCACACAAGAGGGCGCTCCGGGAATTTTAAAAGAAATACTAGGATCTGTTAGGACTTTTTTTTACATGCATGTGTATTTTAATGTGCTGTTTTCAAAGCTATCATGCTTTAACTAAGGTTCAGTCTCCGAGCATTAGAAAGCAGTGTTTCCCTTCTATGTTTACCCGCACAGTAATTAATAGAAATAAGTTTTCTTATTATGACTTTTAACCACTAAATCCACTCCGTGAGAAGGAATGATTGGCAATGAATCTGAACATAACCATGCAGATTTTGATAACAGCTTTGTAAATAGTGAGTGATTACTCTTGTGTAAGATGTAGTGTTTGAGTAATGTCAGTCAGAAATAGGACCTAGTTTTCATTTTCTGACAAAGCAAATCCTTATATTGGGAAAGTACTCTTACATTTCTGGTACCTGGAGAAAAACACCCGCTTTTAGGCTAATGTAGGAAAAAAAACATTGAGAAACCAGAATCACTACAGAAAATCACAGCGGGAAGGTGGTTCTGTAAGGATTTGTGTTTGTTATTGTGGGGGTTGGGTTTTTTGTTGTTACTTTTTGGTTTGCACATTAAAGAAGTATGTTCAGCCGAGATTGCTGTCTTGGGCACAGTCAGAACAGGGCAGGACATCTGGCCTGTAGTTGAACTTGGAAGGCAGTAATAAAGAGTGATGACACACTTGTGAAAGGTGGAAATTCTTTTTCTTACTGAGCTCATCTCATCTCATCTCATCTATTGTCACTTAGGTCTGATGCCATTTAAATGCTCGCTAGCCTGGTTAGAACTTGAACTGGATTATGTGAAGCTGAAAGACAGTGTAGGTCAATTAGCATCACCCATTTCTTACCATTTCCATGGTAAGAAATGTGAATGTTGGTGAGAGAGCACTGACTTTCTGGCAAGACAAATGTATTAAATCTGGTTCTGGCTTTTTGGAGCTCATGGGAGCAGGCTCTTCAGAAATGCACACCCTTTCCCATGAATTTGTTATCTCCTATCTACACTGTTTTTAAAGGGAGAACACTTGCTTAGCCGAACACAAGCCATAGTTAAGCACAGATGTTAATGCATTAGTTTTGCAATGCAGTGTTCTTCTAGGCCTTTTGTGAGTATTGAGACAGGCAATATTTTTCTCCTAATGTCTGGGCACGAAGATTAGTGCTCTGTCTTTCAGGACAGGAAACTGTGGAGGGAATCAGTCTCACCCTCACTTAACTTCCCAGTGAACTATTCTTTGTTTTGCAAAATTAACGTGTAAACAACCATAAATAATCCCATTATAGTGCTATAGCTGTACAGTCCTGGTAAGTTTGAGGATATTTTTCAGTGTCTGTAAATGTGGGTGATTGCTTTTAGGAAGGTATTTAACATTCAACCTCTATTTTTCCCTGATAATGAGTTCTGTGGCCTAGTAAGCGAATGTGTTAAAGAGTATTTGCTGTTAATTCACTTGTTTTGCTTCTTATCTTCTGTCTTTCAGATTCAGTAACTGGCCTTGTTCTTCACTTGTTGATAGGCTTACAGGGACCGGACCTCTGTGATCACCCCTGTGATCTTGCCCGAGGGCAGGATCAGCTGTATTGGTCCTTTGGGCTGGTGATTGTCCAACTGGTTCCTAACACCTTCAATAAGCCAGACCTTGCAGGCTAAACTGCTGTATTTCATTACAGTCTGAAAACGCTGTCCTTATCGGTCTTGCTGAAACTTAATCCCTTTACTACTTGTACTTTTATGTATTTGAAGCATATCACATTGTCATCTCTCCTTCAAATTAATGGAAGCATTTACCCTAGCCTTTCCTAATATTTTTTTAGAATCTCTGGTCTGATATTCCTCATTGCTTATTATTCTCTGGATTCCCCATTTCATTTCCATTTTTTTTGATGTGTGATGCTCAGAAGTGAGAATGATATTTTAGCTGGTATTTTGCAGTCCTGCAGTAGAACAAAAGTATTTGCAGATGCTTCTGTATGCAGATGCTTCTGTATACAGATCCTATGTGACGTTTACTCAATTTTCTTTTTTTCAAGGCAGACAGAGTCATTTTAAGTTGCAAATTGCTCACTGGATCTTTAATAGAATTATATTTCAGTTTTGCTGTTTTCATGCTCTTAATCAAACTTCCAGTTTGATGAGTCCAGTCTTATGTTTCCTTTGTAAGCAGGCTAATTCCAGATTTTCCAATCGGTTACATGTGCTACTGTCATAGAAATCCAATTCTTCTGTTTCTTCTAAAATGAGGATATCAGAACTGACTTTGTATCATTTGCTGTCAATTTAATAATATCTTAATACTTTCAGTAGTTGCCACTCCTTCACAATGTAAATCAATGGCTTTATTTATCTTCAGTCATTAATCCACCATGAACAGGAATGGTAAAATCCAGGATTTTGTTTTGTTTTGCTTTTTCTCCCAGTGCTTGTAGTTAACCTGGAAACTAGCAGTAATAGTTTGAATTACTCTCTTCTACATACATGACACTCCTCAAAGTTTCCCTTTATCTTGATGGGGTGGAATTGAGTTCATGATTGAAATTTCTCTAGTACCTAGCCATCTTCCCTTAACCTAAGTAATTAGATGTTATATTCACATGTTGCTGTTCTACTCTTAGACTAGTGTTATTCTCTTTTCAATGGAGTTTTGAACATATCAGTAAGCACAAAGCATGGATTTTTTTTTTTTTTCTAGAGGAGGAATAGATTGAAAGTTTTCCAGCTTCTTGATCTGTCAGATCGAAGTGAGTCTTGTTAAAGCAGCTTGCCTTTTCCTATTTGTTTTACATTATGTGCTTTTCACCCTGAATTGCACCAGTTCTTTTTTGATTCACATTTCCTAAATCTCTGTTTTATTTTTTCTGATCTGAGGCCCAGGCAAGCACAAAACATGAGAAACAATCAAAATGTTAATGTAATTTTCAATTACTTTAAGCCCAGCCCTAGTGCTCTCTTCCTAGAGAATGACCTTCATTTTTGTCCCTGCAGGAGAGAAATCTTCCTTAGGCAACTATAGGCCATAATATGCTACTGTTTTTTAAGCAGAATTCCCCATTGATTTCTTCAGGGAGTTCCACTTAAAATGCGACATCACGGCAGAGCTCAGTCTAGTTACATATATCAAATGAAAGAATGCAGTTCACATACATTTTTGAATCCTGTGTCTAAGCTGCAGTGGCCACTAGAGGGAATGAGAGATCTCAGACGTTCCCATTTCAAAAGAAACATTTTTTTCTCTGCTTGGCTTTAGATTAATCTCTAAGAAATAACTGCTAATCCACATTATCTCATTTTTTTTAATTATAAGAAAATCAATCGTGCATAAATGTTTGTGATTCTTATCTCCATTGTGTTTTTTTTTAGCTCTTCAGCAGAAATCAGGTTGGTCCCAGAAAAAGATTTGCAAATCATCAGTACAAAAATTAAAAATAAAAGGGATTCTGATTGAAGAGATGTGTTTCTTTTGCCCCTCTCAGAGAGCTCTAGAGCTACTGGCAAAATATTGGATTAATGTTGCAAGCTGTCAGGGTCTTCACTTACAATACTGTCAGACTGTTTATGCCAGCTACTAATGACTATAGAAGAGTAGGCATTTTATGTTACTGAAAAATCTAAATTGCATTCCAGACAGGTTGACACTGATGCTTCAAATTGTGGGTTTGCAAGACGATAATTCCTAATCTCAATAGAAAAGAGGTGTCAGATTCAGTTTTACTAAGGGACTGATTGTACTTTGCCTTTTAACTTAAGAATGCTACAGAAAAAATCCACTTTTTGGCTCTAAAATTATTTTCCCTTCACTTTTTTTTGTCTGTATGTAAACATAGTGCACATAAATAAACGTGTTCATTTAAGTTTCTAGTTACCCATTCTCTGTAGGCATGACATAATCTCACACAACCTCAATATTTTCTCTGTGTTAGCTGTCATTAATCCTGAATATGCATCAGGAATTGAGCATGAGGATGTTTGAAATAGATCAGCGCTCCAAGAAATGGGGACTTCTTTTGGGGGGGGAAAAAAAAAGGCACTCTCTGGATTGAAATATGTGCCATAACATTCACTCAAGTCTCCTTGGTTCTTGTTTGAAGAAAAGTGGGGAAAAACTATGAATGTTGGAGTAACTTAGGGTCCTCCATGTATTTCCATATTAGGTAACAGAAGCACGTGTATAAGCAGAAATGGCAAGATAGTGTGAAGTTTGTCCTTCACATATCCAGAATGATATTATGCTAAGTGGTTTAGGATCCTAAAAAAAAAAAATTACAAAAAATCTGGTGTTATGCTCTACAACATTTGTTGAGGCTCGTATGAACTCCAATCCCACGTGCTTCAAAGGATAGACATCCTGAGTGTGTAATACAGCTGACACAACAAGCCAAATTGTTTAAATATCCCTTTTGAAGGGGAGGAGGAGTGATATTGGTGCGAAAATCCTAATAATGAGAGCTTTTGGGGTGTTTTGATAGCAGCTAGCGTAATCATGAAAAGTGGTGAACGTGCTGTTACAGCCTTTTCAAGATGAATAATGTTACACTTAAAAAGAGGCTTAGGATGAATTTACTGATAAAGCAAGCTTTTAAAAGGTCTTCAGTATATACAATACTTACTGGCACTCGACCAAATTATCTAAAAGAAGAATGTGCATGCTGTAAAATAAATAACTTTAGGCTGTTTTATGACTTTCAAAATACATACTAATTTAAGAAGAATAGATCTCAATATCTTTTGTCCTGAAATAACTCACCTAACCTCAGTATTTGTACAGTGTATATTTGGATCACTTGCGAATATTAACATGATCCAAATTGTTACCCTGTGCAAACATTTACTAAGGCAGTGTGAGGTGTAGTCTGATGGAACTTAAAATGCCAATTAAAAATGATGACTTATTTAATGCCAACAGGCCAAACCCTGCAGTGCTTACTCAAGCAAAATTCTAATTGACTCCAGTGGGAGGTTTCCTGAAGTGAGAATGGTGGAGGGAGGAATAGGCATAAGCAAGGCACAACCTCAAATATTACTCCAGGCATCATAAGGGACAGCATTTTGTATTTCCTGGCACCAGTGAGGAGCCTGTCTTGCTTACAGATAGGCAGAGAAATCCCTGTTCTTTCAATCTCTATCTGGAGCTCCCTGCAATTGTAGCTCACTTTAGGGAATGTTTTTGCTGAAAGCTGACCTTTCCTTGAAAATTGCAGATTTAATGACAGTGAAATAACTCCTGAGTTTGTATGTGTTTTCACAAATGGACATGGGATGATGAAATGGGGGGATAAAAGGGGAGATGACATTAAAAAGTACCCACAAAAGTAAAACTTTACAGGAATATTTTTTTAAAATGATCTAGAGACAAGATACCTTAAGAAAACAAAGTTGCAAACAAGCAAAAAAAATGATTTCCATCTCTCTTGGACTTTATTTATGTTCTGCTTCTCCATGTCCTGCTCGCAGCAGCCAGAAAAGTCTGTGCGTTTCATCATGAGTTAGTAAGGTATAAGAAATGTCATCCAAGTGATGTTCTCTTTGCTGTCCTCTGTCCATTGTTTGACAAGTACTTTGATGTGCTTTTTGAACTCCAAATAAACTATCTGTTGAAGATTTTGGTTGCTACTACTTGAGATGTGTTCACTAGACAGACAAGTTGGAAGGTTTTCCTAAACTTATTCCTAAATGTTTTTGACAGTACCAAAAACCCTGGAGAGCAGACCTGATTGATTACTATTGACTGACAGATTAGTTGGTTTGTTTGGGGTTTTGCAGGTAGTAAGTTACTCTCTATTCAGTGTGCACCTATAAATTATGGTGGTTTAGTTACCTTTATTTTTAATAATGCCTTAATTTAGTAGGCTTCTTGCACAACTTTGCTACTGCTGAATTTAACTCAGCAGAACAACTTTATTGCAGACTGATACACATTAAGAGGTGCGTGGTAAGATATTAAACAAAACTAGTAAGAAATACTTCTAGAACTTTTGAAACCTAAGACAGAACAATTTAATAGACTTGACTTTTTATATCTACATATTTTTAAATGATAAAAGCTTCAATGTGGACATTTGTAATGGATTATATACCTCTCTAGTAATCTTTGTTTTACCTTCTCCTCCTTACTTTGCTCTCAGAAAACAGAAATGGTTTAAGTATAAGGAAGAAATGAAAATTGAGCTTATATGGTCCTCTTGAAGACCTTCGCCATTTATTGCCAGAAATACTGGGTTTTTTCTACTAATTTACTTTATCATTGTAAGCAAATGATGTCTTGCTCAGATTTACAATCTTTGTGACTTTATTTTTAAATTTTTTAAATTCTTGAATTTTGCTAATTATCCTGTGAGAGAAGCAGATGATCTATTTAGGTAATAAAAACCTGCTGTTTAAGTGCAGCTGCTGTTCCAGCAGTGGAGATGTCAGCTGTTGCCTTGGTGGTAGAGGATTTAACCAGTGGGCGTGAGCATGTCAAAGGGACAGGAAAGGCACATGTTCAGTGCAGGTTCATTTTTTTTATCCTTTTCTGATTTCCATACAAGAGGAAAAATGACAACTCTGCATTGGAAGGCTGAGCATTAAATTTAGAGAAGGAGCAAGTATAAATAACATCTGTTTTTATATATGACATCTCCACCTCTGTGCTATCTTTCTAGCCCTGAATATTGAAGCTATCTGAAACTCATTTACTTTTGATAAATGTAGAGGGTTTTCCTCCTCTTTGTGATCTTGTTTCTTAAATGACAGATATTTAAGAGGAGTGTTCAGTTGATTTAGAGCTCTTTACTCAACGCCATCTAAAACTATGTTTAAATCACTGGGAATTTTTGTAATAGATTTGGACATCAGCAGTACTGTATTTCTAAAGAATTATACTCTACTAAGACTTTGTTCTTGATCACTGCTAAAAATTAGAAATGTGCAGTTACCGTAATTATTTTTTTCTTTTGGTAGTAGTGTGATGCTCCATTGTCATACTCCATTGTGGCTACAACAGTCATCACAGTACCATAGATCATGGTAGCAGTAATAAATAAACTGGACAATAACCCTGTACAGATTGTGCTTAAAATACAGTTTTCATACTGAGGTACCCCTGCTCCCAGACAACTGCTTTAAATGGTGCCAAGTATAATGTAAGTCTGTAACATTTATTTGGCTATGTTTAGATTTTAGTATTTAATACACTTAAAAGCTAGTAATTTTTGAAAGTATGTCTAATCCTGTGATTATAGATAACTAATTGTTAAGTAGTAACTTATTTTTCTGTCAAGGTGCTTTTTTAATAAAGGTGGTATTTTGGTCATGTTTTTCTTTTTTCACTTGTGATAGGAAATTTTTGTGGACTATTGAGAATATTTTCCAAGACATGAGATATACTGCTTATGTTCTTTCATGGAGTTTCTTTCATAAGAAGAGGTTGGTTTTGAATTTCATGGTGTAATGAGATATGGCACCATCAATAAACTGCACGAAAATACAGTGCCTTGCTGATCACTGAAAACAAAAAATCCCACCCCACGTGGAAATTTAAGTTCACTTCAGCGTGTGAATGAACTCTCACCAACAGTTTGTAGTTCTTATTCAATGTTTCCTTATCAAACGCCTCCTACTAAATAACTGCACGTCTTTAAAAAAAAAAAAGGGAATGGCAAGGCAGTAATTGCATATAGGCCTTGGATTTAACATGGTGGTGTTTTTGTTCTGTCATAAGTGTGTGTCTTTTAACATGAAGTTGTTAGGAGAGCTGACAGCTATTTAGGTGGCTCATAATCAGGGGATGTTTCATGTAACAGATCTGGTTTTGTAGATCAATTTTTCTATTGGATTTTTGCATTCTGTATCTGAAAATTTAATTTATTGTATCAAAAACTGATTTAAATAGACTTGCAATTCAGGGCCGACTTTGATCTGTCTGACTAAAAAACTGAACAGCTTTATCTTTCTATCATTTTATTTCACAGATGTGTAATAGCTTCAAGTGCTTAAAAACCACACTGATTTAAATATTCTCTTTCTCCTTATCTTTTTTTGTTGGTTCCTGTAATTTAACAGTGCAGGTGAAATGATGAAAACTGTGCAGGTTTTTTTATTTATTAATGGTTGACTTCATTGTAAACTGTGTGAGATTTTTTTTGCCTTCAGCTATAGCCTTTAGTTTCAGCTGATTTCCACTCGTGGTTTTTGTGGAGGTTGTGTTTGAATGCTTATTCAAAGACTTAACCATGTGCGTGGCTGTCTGCAGGGCAAGTGACTGCTGCAGTCCTTTAGCCAACATTAGAGGCCTCCAGTGATCATAAAATCCAGGCCATTCTGAACTGTGTTCCAGGTCAGGAGCAGATGTTTCTGGGGGCTAAAATGTACGCACTTAAAGCGTGATGATTGGCCAATATTTTATAAACATTTTTTTTCCCTAAAGGTTTGCTTCTTGGTAAATATCCTGTGTGTGGCCCTTATAAAAGATGTACTTGTTAACAAAAATGGCTTTAAATGAGTTTGCTCTCCTGAAAGGCAGCCTGTTTCCAAGACCTGTGCCAGCTGAAACATGTCCTGCTAATTATGACTGTAGGGAGACCAAGCAAATAAAAGACTGAACTGTGCTTGTGGCAGTCATTCATCGCACAAGAGGACACACATGGAATTTATTCTCATTATTACTTTCACAGCCTGGACACTGGTGGCTGTTCTCTTTTGCTCTGGTTGTGCACTCTTGCTGTTTGAGCTTTCCTGTTGAGCATCCTTTTATGTTTCTTAGAGATTGTAAATGTTTGTTTTCTAGATTTGTTCGGTTTAAAGAATAATAATTATATTTGCTTTGTAGTAACAGTGCCATCTAATCCATATTAAACAGTGCAACTATACATGTAGACTAGTTTCCAAGGAAACGTCATCCCCACTCCTGCCCCTGAACCCCTCCTGGAACTTTTGAAAGTGAAGTGTCTTACTTTAATCACACTCTGTTGTTGCCATCCTAATCCTGAACTCATATTTCCAACAAAATTACAGCTTTTTAAATGTTTGCAGTGTGTTGTGAAGTTTACCATGCATTCCAAATGATTTAAGATACTTAAATGGTATTGGAACAAATTACTGCCTTCATTATGACAGACAACAGATGAGTACATTACACTACTTAGTCTCAGCTTCTTTAACTAAAATACTGTGATTGTTTTCCATCCAGTAGTTCTGTAATTACTCTTTATGTTCACTGTAAGAATTAAGACAGCATTTTTTTAGTCTCTTTAAATGGCACAATCAATATAAATCTTGGGCATTGATAGGAAGATGATCAATTATTTCATTGATGTGCCAATGTGAATAGAATGGTGGTTTCATTTTAAACTAAAATTTGGCAAAGATGCTTTCTTATTGTTTTGATTCTATTGAAAGATTTCTTCAGGTAAATTTCAAGAAGTTGAGCATATCTACTGGAGTGCTGATAGGATCTAAGCTTGTGATTTGAGGAACCTCAAATTACATTCATACTTTCATCACTAAATAACTGCTTTGGCTTACAGGTTAAGGAAAAGCAAAATTGATGACTCAATTAAAGATAGGATCGACGTATCCAAAGGCTTGGATTTGTTGGTGTGAAATTCTCGCTCCAAGGTTTACAAAGACCGGAACCTGCTGTGCGGTTTCACACCTTCCAGAAGGGGGTCTGTCCGTTCTTGTCCAACTTGCTTCCCATTTCCAGGCTTTCCAACTGTGTTGTTTTGCTGCACGTGCTGGGTGGATGTTCTGGTGATCAGATGAAGTGAGGGAGGTGGTCTGCTCTGCATTCATTGCTATGCTGACCAAATTCGGATTAATTTCGTATCAACTGCAAATAAATCAGAAAGTTTTGTCTACTGTACTGCTATCTAAGGGAGCCAGTAAAGACATGGTGTCTAGACAGCTTCTGTATTTCATTGGTTTAAAAAAAGGCATAAAGTTAGTGCACTGATAAAAGAGGATGCTTAAGAGAACTGTGTTCTGAATTGGTAACTGTAAACCAAAGAATTAGGGAATGAAGTTTTTTTCAGATATCTTCATATTTCTAACAAAGTGTTTGGAGTTACCAGCACGTACTGTGGCAAAATGTCAGAGTTTTACGTATGAGGAATCAGATACCTTTGCGCAGACAAGTATTTGATGACATACTGCTGGTATTTTTTATTTTATCAGTGCTTTGCTTTTGAAGGAGCTCTCAGTGAAGTTACACATGCACGTACAGATGCAGGCACAGAGGCTGCCTGAAGCAGTTGAATCTGTGACCGACTCTCGTGCCCCTCGAGCTGGGGCTGTGCTGGGCTGGCTTCCTGCTGGAGCCACCTCCTGGGGATGTAAGTGGGGGAGGATGTGGGAAGAAGGGGATGCTGCTCTCCTGGGATGCTGAAGTGATCCCATGCCATTAAAAGAAAAGTGTTTTTGTTAGAAGTGTTGCTGAGAAGCAAAACTGGTACCTAATGTAAGCATGTCCTATACAGACCACAGAATGTATCTGAGAAATGCCGGATCTTTACTCACAGAAGTTTTCAGAAGTCTCATAAAGTCAAACACACTTTTCCAAGGACTCTTTGCCATTGCTTTGAATTACTCCTAAGGAAATTACCTAAAGGGCTTGGAGAACTGAGATGGTAACGAATGTAGTGCAGAAATAATTGATCCTTTTGGTTTATTAGGTTGTGTCCCTGTTGTGGAAGTTTTGTCAATAACAATAACACTGTCTGTCTGCAGTTAGTCTGTAGCTAGATCAAACAGTGGGGTTCTAGCTACATGATTTCTCCTTGAAGAAGGTGATGTATTACTTAATTTGTAGCTATGTCCTGGGACATCTTGGAGAACAGCATTGTTATTTATCTTTGCTATTCCAGGCAAAAGTCCACTGGTTATGTACAGCACAAGCTTGAGTTTGTGAAAATCTGGCTTGCATACAGTTGATAATGATTTTGGAATATTTTCAGAGCAGAATTAAACAATTAACTTTTAAATTTGATTTGAAAGTGTAGTGTGTTTGAAGGAAACCTTTGAGTACAGTTTTGCTGAGCTCATTCTTGTAGTTCTTACGCAGTGATTTGATTCATAGTTTATATTTTTTTAAAGATGCATTTGCTTTTAGATACCAGCCTAGCACAAGAAATGTATTTCCTCAGTAAGTACCAACACTCCCACTTATTTCTCTAGGGTTAATAAAGATCTGTTTGCTTGGAATCAGTGCTGAGGTGTGTTACCTCACAATTAGCAAGCAGACTTATTCAGGGTTGCTCTCTACAACTGTTTGGATGCTGGGGAGTTAAATTGATTCTGTGTTGACATTTTAAATGTTTCAGCCACCCTATACAAAAATCTGTTCCTGCAATTGGTGTGCTGGCTTTTCTGCATTAGTCACATTGTGCAAAGTAATTTCTGATGGTTTCCTTTAGTAACCTTCATATGGTAAATTAAACCTTGAGTTCTAGGTATCTGATTGTACTGACCTTCATTTCAAGGAGGTTTTTTATTTAAGCTTCCAGCCTTCTGTCAGACAGAAACATGATCGCCAATAAAAATAAAATAAACACCTAGTCTTGCACCCTCTGCTTACTTGAACAGAAGTGTTCATAAATGTATAGCTCTTAGTTGGGCAAATACAGGCAGCCTGCCGACTACATTTACATTTTAAAATTTACTGCAGTGAGGGTCATTCCAATTCAAAAGAGAGTATTTGGTAAATGAGTTGGCAAGCAAAATGACTTTGTAGTGTTAAAAGGAGCTCTGCCAAGAAATTGGCTGAAAAATGCTTGTTGTCTGGTTGCACCTTTTGAAATGAGAGGGGAGAGAAGACATTTGAATTTAGTTGAATAAAATATATGAGACTCCCTTAGTCAGTGAAGGAACTGCCATATTCTAGCATGTAATTCCTTGTGATCTCTGCCTTGAAAATGCTAATAAAGGGAGAAGAAATTTGATGACCAATGGAAATCAATGGGAAAGTGTCTGATGAGTGATGCAGCCATAAATGACAGTTACTTTTACAGTTACTCTATGGAAGTTCCAAACCCCTTTCTATATCGTTTAGTGTAGGCTATATAGCATGTTCAAAATATGCTGTGAATAGTTCAGGACAATATAAAGGAAAGTCTCCCTGGAAATCAGGAGATCAAAATTTAGTGAGAGACCGAAGAGTTTATTTCTTTCACTGTCAACCACACAGTCATGGGATGCCAGCATTTGTACCAAAGTGTTTGTCTCTTCATCTTGTCTTCTGGCAAGTGGGCTCTGGTGAGCTGTGTTACGTGCAACACATTCTCAGTATAGCTGATTCTTCATTAATGCAGTTGAGGAATGGGGCCTCTGGCCCAATATTTGTATGACACTTGTAAGAGTAACACAGAGAAACCCTTTGAACTGTGTGCAGTTCAGATCCTGTAGGAAGTAGAGACTGGAGGTAGTTATTTACATTTGTTTCAGATTAGCTGTTTCCTGCTCTTCCTAGAAGAGACAATCTTTCCCTGTTTTTTCTCTTTTGTATAGCCATCTATTTTACTTATTCTTCCACTTTTTGGACAGAAGAGAACAGTAGGAAGGAAAGAAAAAGCTTTGCTTTTTGAATGGAAACCTGCATTACCTGGCTAAGGAGTGCACTCTCTTCTTATAACTCCCTATCTACATCCAGATTAATCAAAGGGACCCCGGGGGTAAAAGTTCAAGACTCTTCTGGACTACAGAAGATGGTGTGGTCCAGAGGTGAAAAACCTCCCCAGAGATTTCCCTGCCACAGTCCTCTGCCACTTAAAGGAGATTTAGTTCTAATCTGGCACTGCATGATTGGTTTGGTTGTTAATGAGAATTTAGTCTCACATTTTGCTCTGGTTCAGAGATATTTCTATGGTCATACTGGCAAAATACATAGCATAATATTAAATTTTTAGTCAGGAAGATTGTGTTTTTGTTAGTTAAAACAAGGTAGGACATCTTTGTGAAAAGAGTTGATAAAAAACCATGTTTTCTTAGCTGTATTGTCCAGTCCTCATGATTTTTATGCTTGAAACAGTTGCAAGTTAATACCTGGCAGTAAATACTAAATCCATGTGTGGTGACTGGCAGATTAAGCACTAGGGATTCCAGTGGAGATTAGACCACACGTTTTGAAAGTGCAGATGTCAGTACTATTTTACGTCACAGCTCTGAGTTTAGCTGCCTTATGTTTTCCATAAGCAAGGGCTATTATATCATCCTTTTTTTCCTTTTTTTCTCTTTTTTTGGTGTCCCATTTTCTCATTTTAGTTGCTTCACAGTGGTGCTTTTGGCACTGTTCATCCTCGCAGAGATCAAGTGATAACCGGTGCAGCACAAACATGAAAGGCAGTATAAGGCTGTGAGCCCACTACGTGAGTTAGGCGAGTGGCCTTTTGGTTGAATCTGAGAGAGGAGGAGAAAGAGCTGGAGGATTTGAGAGGGAGTCGAAGTGAGGCAATTTAGTGGCAGAATAAAATTAGGGAAGTAGAGATGGAAAAACTAAATGACACGACTTTGGGAAAGTTGTGTCATACGGATGTGATACTGTTCAGAGCTGCCACCTTTCACCTGGGTTGCTCACAGTTTGTTGGATAATGTGTTTACATGTTAATATCAGATGCACTTTATGAGTATGCCTATGAATCCAAGTAGAACAAGTAAAAGTCATAAAAGAAGCATTTTTGGCCTTGAAGCCTTAAAATCAATGTGGGGAGAAGCGAGTTGTGTGCATAAACCCAGCAAAGTGAGAGAATGGATTCACTTTCACCAACTGAAAGTAAGAGTGCAGCCAATTCTGAACAGAACTATCCACACGTAACTGATCACCACGTCTCTCTGGTGTTGCAGAATCTACTGAACAGGAACAAATGGTGCTGATAAGTCTAGTGATATTATCAACAGACCTACCCTGTGTAGCATACGTGTCATTAGTGATTCTTGTTAGCCTTCACTGCACTCAAGGGATGGAACACTGCCCTAGGGAGACAGTGGCCTTGCATCACTGTGTTTAAGGAGAAATTGTCTCCTTCTCTCGAAATAACTATTTTCCTCAATTTTTGGCAGATGTTCTTTAATCTGTATGTATTGGAGGTGTGCAATTAAAGGTTCCTTGGCCTGTTTCTTTCCTCCAGTGAACCCTGAAAGAAATTAGCTTTTATTATGTAAAACTCTGCATTAATATGATGATCGTATTATATTTCATACATCAGGGTTTCTGCTAATTGCCTGCCAGGAATGAATTTCTCTTTTGTACTCTGCCTGTTCTTCTTACGTATTTTGACTTTGGTGAAATCAGGGTTCCTTGGGAGCATCAAAACCAGGTTGTAGCTGACATCTGGATTCGAAGTAGGTCAGGTCAGTGTAATCTCCAGGAAGCTGATGCAGAGAATTCCCTTGCCTCTCTCGGCAGTGATTTGCTTGCAGACCTGTGATCATTCAGGTTTTTCCTCTGGCTTAGCCTGGCTGGAGCTCTGGGAGTGTTTTATCTTTGTGCTGCAGAGGTGTGGTTTGGCTTTTGGAACTGTCTGGGCTTCCTTCTGCTCATTAGCTCCTGGCCATTGCAAAGGCTTTGTGTAAGGCTGGTGCCTTGGCTTCTTCTGTTCTGTAGTTACAGTTGGCTAAGTATTCCACTCCTAAGTTGAAGTATATGACTTTCAGCTTAATGGGAGTTATTGGGGTGAGACACAGTTTCATATGATATTAGAAGTCAGACTGGATCAGAGGTCAGAAAGGATGTGTGCCTTGCTATGCAGAAGGAATTTAACAAGTCTGACTCTCAGACTTCAGGTAGCTGAAATTAGGATTAGTCTCTCTCAAATGGTCCCTTATGCTCAATCCTTATCATGACTTCAAGGACAAAGTTCATGTTTAGCCTGTGTTTTCTCCAGACTGAGATGTCTTCAAAGAATTATTTTCTCCCTGACTACAAAGGACAACGACTCTTCCAGTAACTTAACCAAAAATATCTGCTAACGAAGGGAATAATCAGCAGCCAAAGAGTTTGAAAAAGCTATTTAACTTTTTCAAGCAGAAGACCATGTCTTGCTTATTCCACATTGCTTCTGAAATTGGACTTTTCTTTCTTCTGACACTGCAGAAACAATGTTGAATGGATAAGAACCAAATTGCTTCAAAAGGAGGTGGATTCTCCAACACTGCAATAATGTTGAAGGGATAGGGAACTGCAATAATGTTGAAGGGATAGGGATGGGAAAATAGTTGCAAATTCTGCTATGTTAAAGCTCTCAGACGTAGCCAACTCTTGCAGTTGTGCCACTTGGAGGTGGAGGACTTCTTGGAATCTACTCTGCCTAAGCTCTTGCTTCTGCCTAAACTAGTTCATTTGGGTTTGGTTAGGAAGCGTGGCAAGGGCATTCTTTTTCTTTACCTGGCCTTCCCAGACTCAAGGTTTCTTGCATAAAAAATGATATTTTAATATTATAAAAGCGCTTGAAAAAAGACTAAATTTCTCCACTTGTGGGATGCAGTATTTATTTAACCTACTACTCAGAAAGTAATATTTTATACTAGATAGCTCTAGTGCTATGAGCACATTCTTGGGACACAGCCAGACTTCTTGGTTTCCCCACAACATTTACAAATGCACAGAGGAGATCTTTGCATGATTAATACTGGTTTTATCCAAGGCAGCAGAGTCCATTTTCTTGTAAATCTTCTGTATTAGTGTTCTTTAATAATTAGTCAGAGATGTGAACAGAACTGTGCTGACTGATGAGTAACAAACTGTAGCTGCTTAGGGAGAAGACACACGAGTGAGCAGGGACTGAAATGGGACCTCGGGCATGTGGAGCATCCTCTGTGTAGTTCAAGGGAAAGGGGAGTAGCAGTAGTGAGCTGTCACCACCAGCTCCTGCCAACAGCAGAGGATGGGACTGTGCTTGTGAGGCCCTGCTGCAGAGCCAGGTGTGGTGGCACAGCCCGCAGTGGTGACACACTGACTGACAAGGCCCTTCCCATTGAACCCTGTCTGGAGATAGATCTCTGTACTGTTCCTTGAATGCAGTCATACTGTCCTGTTGGGACAGCCTCTCTTGGGAACCTGTCCTACCTTTCTGATTCATCTGAAGAGGCAAAGCTGAAAAAAATGGGCCATTTAGTTTGCCGTAATTATATGGTGCTTTAATGGCAGAAAGTTATCTGATTTTGAAGGTGTTAATCTTTTCACTTTCTTTGATTTTGTGTTGGGAACGGCTAGTGGCCTCAATTTTTTTTTTTTTTTTAAGCAAGTCTGAATCTTTCCTTTTAGTAAAAATAAAAAAAGAAAAATTCTTGATAGAATAGGATTTTAGAAAAAATTTGCCATTTTCTTTTGTGGTGATCTGATCAAGTCTCAAGAGCATATTATGTCCTCTTCAGCATTCTCAGTTATGACTTGGTTTGTTATGAATAAATTTACGTGACTTTTTTTGTGAAATATATCGTAGCCCTCTGCAATTTGTTTATGAATAAGTTAGCATCTGCTAAATAGAATTGCTCTGCAACTTGCCTTGAATGACTTGACTGTCTTCAAATGTGGCTGAAATTAGGCCTAATACTCAGCTGAAGTTAAGGCTGATATTCAGCATAACCACAGATTCATAGAATCATTAAAGTTGGAAAAGACCTTCACGATCCAGTCCAGCCTTTAGCTGATCACCATCGTGTCAGCGGGATCATGGCACTCAGTGCCACATCCAGTCATTTCTTGAACACCTCCATGCCTTTAAACAGAGGAATGTAATGTATATGTGTTTTTGTCCTAATTTTTGACTTCTGGTTTTGCTGCTTGTCAGTGTTGGGGTAATTTTACAATGTCTGACCATGTAGCCAGCAATCTGGAAGGCTTTTCCTTCACTGAGCTGATGTCTTTCCTTCTGCTTAGACTGGACACCATTATATGAGTTGCATTTGTTCGCTGGGCTCAGGTATCTTTCATTGTGACTGAGGTCTGTGTGGCATCCCTTGTTCATTTTACAAAAGACATGAATTAATATTTAGAGAATTTCTTTTCTCAGTGATAATTTCTCACTGAGATTCAGCTACCACCATATCTAATTGTGCCTTGTGCCATTACCTTGTAGCTCAGGTACACAGGGAAGGATGGTCTTTCTGTTCTTGGGAACTTGTATTATTGGGAAAGAGCCTCATCCTGGGAAGGTGCTGGATGTAAAATGGAGTAAACTCAGTTGTACTGGGTGGCAAGTCAGTTATGTATATCTCAGTCTTTTTTTCTTGACATTACTTTTTTTTTTAAGCAGCTCTCTGGTGATTTATGATCTTTTCGCTAGAGTGGTTTCCTGTCCTTGAACCAAACTTTTCACGTGCAAACACTACTGTAAGACATTTCTTTTCAATCAGGTGCGTATTTTTCCTCTGGTGATAGTGACCTTCACACACAAAGTACTGACTGTCCCTTTTACAGGAATGATCCTTCAAGCACCATCTCACTGGCCTCATGTTACGTGATTTTCTTTTCATTCACGTACTGCTTCAAGGTGGGATGATTGGTAATAAGCTTCATGCTACCTCTGATGGCTCTATCACGTTAGAAGAGACATATTCAGGCTGCATCTTTATTTTGCATCAGCTGCATCTCTCATAAGAACACTTTGCTTGTTGTAGCATTACCAGGAGTAGCCATCCACTTGTTCTCACTGAAGGCGTTGATTATGTTGTCTGTACTTTCTGAAACTTCACTGTGTGCATTTATTCTTTGGTGCTTTTGTATGTAATTATAATCTGTGTACTTCCTTCAGTTTCATGACCATTTAATTCAGTTTGTCTGTCTGTAGCTTTTCATCATTTTCTTGAGTAATTCTGAGGAAATTTGCATGATGTAGTACATTCAATTGTTTGAAGTTTGTGTATGTGTGTCTCTAAAGGTAGGGTTGTCTTTGCTTTGCAAACAGGGCACTGCATGAATGTTACTCACGCAAAATGTTGTCTCCCAAGCCTCTGATCCCTGTTGCTCCCTGCCTCAATACAGTGCATTATCTGCTTGTCTGGAAGCTGTGAGGTAATTATTCTCTGTGCCAGTTAGTGCAAATAACCCTTTATACTAACCATTGCATTACTATCTTGGGTATTGCTCTTCCTGATTCCCACAATTCTTTATATTAAGTTCATCCATGTTTTGGGCTTTAGCATTTGCTTTTTCCTTGTTTTCTTACCTTCTGAGGTACTGCATGAGTGGACTCCAAGGCCGTTCCATACGTCATCTCTGGATGTGGTATTGCTCACTAGTTTTGCATGTGTCTGTACATCTTTATAACAGAATTCCTGAGTATTCTTACTTGTTTCCTATATTTGTACTTCCCCTTTTTAATCTATTGCACATTAGTTTATCTTTATAAGATTTCATAATGGCACGACTTGGCCATTTCACACAGATTGGCAACTGACCAATCTCCTTTTTCTCCAAATTCATTATTACACTTTATTGGTATGTAACAGAAATTGTGGATTGAAAATGCTTCTAGAATTCTATATAGATGCTCCTGGTTAGTGCTGAAAAGTCCAAATGCTGCTTGTTGCCTGTGGCAGCTATTGCTTATTACAGATGATAATGTAACTGCTTTTATTCGATCTCTCCCTGTCAAACTTCACTGCAATTTTTCATTGTGATCAGAAGGATTTCCAGTTTCTAACTAAATTCTTTTCGTGTCTGTCTGCTCAGGGACAGGTCTCTGGTCCATTGTCATGATCACTGTTTATTTTTCGTGTGTGTGTGTGCAGGACGGAGATTCAGTATTTTTAGCTTCTGATATCAGGTATCTGAAGGAGCTAATTCCTTTCTGTCACCAAGTTCACTGCAGGAGAATAAATGAGCATGGAGCCAAGGAATCTAACATGAACTTTGTGCCTGTTTCCGTATTTCCCCATCTTATCGAGCACTTTTAAAATGGAGAGCTCTCTAGATGTTACCTCATATTTGAATATGCCATAAAATCATAGCAGTATATTCATAAAATAGCAAGCTTGCAAAAGTATTATCTTTCCTGTTGGGTTTGGCTTTTTTTTCTTTTTAGTTGCCTCATCTGAAAATGGGTTGGACAGAGACTGGTTACCTCATAATGAACACCTGTATAATCCTTGGAGACTTGTGAATGAAAAACTCGATTGAACTGCAAAATTGGTGGTAGTGATGGCCATCTTTGTTCATGTTCAGTTTCATTATTGCGGCTGCACATGGTTTTCCCTCCTCACCTGTACTTCAGCACTTTCTTCTCTGCACACAGCGGTCTCAACAGCTTGGATTTTAAAAAAGAATATAAATACCTTGCTTGGTTAGAACAATTGTCCGTGTAGCCCATAGCTATGTTCTAATAGCAGCAGCAGTCCCCAGCATCCTCCGTCACTGACACTGGGATCTTGGAGATACATTCCCGCTGCTTTATCATATGTTAATGGACAGATTTTGCAAGAATTTCTTCTTTTCTGTACGATAAAATGGTTGAAGCTTGTCACTATTGAACTGCTGCTAGCCTGGGCACCTTCACTTAAATGATCTGCTTTCTTTTGCATTTGATGTAATTTGCAGTGCTCACGTATTTATGACCACTGAGTATTTTAAAAGTCAAATCTTCTTCTTACTGGTAATCTATAATGTTTATATCCCACTTGAAAATATTGATTCTGATTCCACAGAAGTGCTGGAACATGTGTGTGGGCTAATCTCCAGAAGGGTCCGCGGTTTCCCAAGGAATTCGCCTGAGTTTAAAGCTGTTCTGGTGTCTCCTCACTGTCAGCCTTACGCAGTTGCCCGATCCCTATTGTGTCCCACTGAGAGGGCTCAGTCTGTATAGATCCTCTTCTGCTTTTGGTCATGGGCAGAAATGGGAGCAGAAGAGATGTTGTTTTTATTAAAAGTTTACTTTGTAACCTTTGGCTTGTCTTGAAATTTAAAAGTTAGTTATTTCTAAACATAGTTTCCTATCTTGTAATTAAGCTCTCACCTTAGAGCTCACCTCAGAGATGTTCCTTCTTTTTTCTGTTAGAAAAGAATTGGTTGAATTACGCTGTGATTTTCATCTTGGCAGTATCCTCAAAGAATCTCAATTGAGCAGAGATGAGCTTTTTTCCCCCCTTCTGGAAATAGATCAAATTTGTTTTAATCAAGCAAATTCAATTTCCTTGTTTCTCTTTTTGATCTTAAGAGAGTAGTAACTTGAGTTAACTCAAGTTTGTCTAAACTCTGTAGTTCCCTAGGGCACATACATGACCTTCTGTGCTAGAATTGCACTTTTGACTGACTCTAGGAATCTTCCTTGGCCTGAACCTGTTTGTGAAAAAGTCTCTTCTGAATTTTCTGAGTGATCTGGGTACCACGATTTCCTGCCCTTCTAGATAGATATCCCTCTCATTTTAAACAATATTTTCAGTAGTGTGTTGGAAATAAACTGAAATTGTCTTCTTTCTCACTGAAGATACTTGCTTTAACCTAAGCTTTTTAAGTAAATATCTGTGTTTTGTAAAGGTGTCTTAGTTAAAAAGCCTTATTGATGTGGCTGCAGAATTTGCCCACAGGTGGAATCATGTAAATGTCATTTATAATTCTGCATTTGTTCCGCTACGTGTGCATGAAAAACTCTATTTTAAATATATTGTTGTAATGCTCTGGATTGTAAGGTGGAGCTTTCTAGTAATCTCATTATGCTAAGGCTTTATCCATCTAAACTGAGGTGGTGGTAAAAACCTTACAACCTTAAGAAGCTAATTAAGGACAAGAACCTCTTGGTCTTGAAATAACAAGCAAGGAGCACAGTGCTTGTTCCAGGGAGCTTAACAGCAAACTTTATATACGTAAATCCACTAAAAAATGGTTGTACACTATAAAGTCACAATATGAATTTCTTAGAAAAGTTCTCTTCAGAGGTATACAAATATTCCAAAGAGGAGGAACTCTGTAATATATTTACTCTGGGCTTTTTGTTTGGTTGGTTTCTTGGGGTTTGTTTAGTTTTGTTTTGCTTTGATAGAGAAAAAAGTATTTTATGCCTACTAAAGAGTATTCCCTGGACTTAATCACTTAGTCCTGTCCAAGCATTTAATATTGAAGACATTATTTTCAGGTTTGGTCTGTAGCTTGCTTATGTTGCCAGGTGAGTTACACACTGTCACATCCCAAAGCATGCTGGCAAAGGCAGGCTTTGGTTTGTACAAATGCCATTGTGTGCAACCTTGAAAACTTGCAGGTTTGAGTGGGTTTTTTTGTTAAAATGTCTGTGAATAAAGATAGTCTCTGAAGTTCTGCCAGAAAGCAGAAGAGCCAAAGGGGAGGCCAAGCATGGCTGAAATGATCTTATGATTGAAAGCTGCAAAGATCTGGGACATCTTAATTGTTGGGGGCAAGAGGTGGGTTGGGGTGGCTAAAGGGTGGTATTTTTTGGTGTTTGACCTCAAAGCAATTAAAAGCTTTGGGAAAACAGAAAATAAAATTGGCAACAACTTTTTGGGAGCATTTGGAATCAATAAATTTTTAGCAGCTGTGTGAGGGAAAAATCATCAAAACTGAAATTGTAGACCCAAAGTAGTTTGCAGTGATGTGCACACAACACAGAAATGTGCCTTCATTCTTGAGAGGGAAGAGTCAAAGATGATCCCCCATGTGTTGGCCAAGGATTACGACTGCAGTGATTATTTGCAGAAATATTCTGCGGTAGCAACCAAGACCTATTGATTATTTCTCACACATGTACTGTGGATTCAGAGAGCAAGATGAGCAAATCCTTGTTTTTCTTCTCAGCAGAAATGTCAGGGAACAAACATTGGCTACCTTTACCAGAATTTCTGCTAGCTGAAATAAAAAGCTTTGAGGGAATTGAAAAGCTCTATAAACTAACTAAAAGGAAATATTAGTGGGTTTGTTTGTTTTAAATAAGGCTTATTTTACAGTGGTTATATATGCCCATGCTTCAGTATAATTTTTTTGAAAATTGCACATTAAAAAATTGGAAATTGTGTACAAACAACATTGTTCTGGTTGTACATTTTATTATCCTTCCATTTTCCTTTACTGTTACTCCCACTGCATAGAAAGAGATTATATTAATTAGTTGATGGTATGTAACAGAGATATTCACAGTATGGAAGTTAAAGGTAATCCTAGAACTGATTTTTAGATCATCATCTTTATTATTTCAAGCAGTTTGTGTACAATAATGGACAATAACACATTAGAAAATGATGCTTAATTTTTCTTCTAAGTTTAAAAAAGTATGTAGTGCTTTTTCATCAATTAGCAGCAGGAGAGCAAATTATAGTTATATTAAACTGTGCATGCTATATAAATCACAAATCTTGTTAGCAAAGAATTAACATTATAACTGGTAATTTAAAAATTGCCTTTAGCTCTGAATAAGGATTGGCTGTGTACATATTTTAATGGTATTGAAGAAGTAAAAATAGATCTCTCTAGAAAAGAGCCTTTCTGGTGGTAGTGAAATTAATTATCTGCTCTTTTATGAAGTAGTAGTGTCTGTCTTAGTTGTGTAATGGTAATGTGCTATTGAAAAGACTGGCTCTCTTTTCCTTGATTCATGGCACTGATTCTAAATTTTAAAAAAGCCTGGGTTTTTTTTTTTAATAATGGGAAGACTGGATTGTATCACCAAAGGACAGAGACATCTAGTTTTCTCACTTCTGTTGGCTGTTCAGGTACAGATGCATGAAAACTGCATGACTTCTCAGATGTGGATTAATAATAATGAAGTCAAGGAGATTTTTTTTTTTCCCCTCCAGCATATCAAATATGTTTGGTATGTTTCTGAGACAACAGACAAATTGCAGAGTTGCACGCTCCAAGACTTTCCTCCTGCTGGCTAATGAAGTAGAACAAGACACAGAAGAAAAATACACCTTTTTTATTGGTTTGCTGTATCTCATTAATTATCTTGTAGATTCTTTCAGTGTACTGACAACCTCAAAATGGAGCCTATGCAAACAGTAAAATGTGGTTCGCAATGTATGCTGGGTGTTGGTTTGAGTTTTTTTTGTTTTGGTTTGGTTTTTATTTGTTTGGTTTTTTCCTAGGAGGGCAGGAGAGTAGCGTTATTCATATATTAATACAAATTAAAGGCAGCCCACTTACACTGATGACATTCCCTTCCAATATTCCCTTTATGGTTATACTCAGCCAATCTTATTTTCTTGCTGGTCTCATGTCCATCCTTTTCTCCTCCTCACAATAGATGGAAAATACTATATAAAGAACACCTTTATCTTCAAAAATGGTTTATTTTAGAGTGAGTCTTAGCATGTTGTATTCTCTTTTATCCAGGTACTTACCTCAGTCAGTTCGTGCTCTCATATACTTTGAGGTCTTCAAAAGCATTTTAAGACTGTCCTCTCTCACTATTCTTGGTAGCTTTGGTCCAAGAGAAATATGTTATGCAAGTATTGCTGCTCTTTTGTAATAATGCTGATAATTACTACTTAAAGACTCTTCCCAATTTGTTGCAGTTAGGCTTGATCAAAGACTGATATAAAGAGACATTATGGCTGGACACTTGTGTTTATTAATCTCTTATAGCTTAGAGGACTCAATTAGAAGAGAAGAACACGTGATGATTGTGTGCAATGCAGAAGAATAAACCAAATAATTTCCACAACCTCTTTAATTTTTAAGATACTTTCCATTTGGTTAACAGATGTGTTCTGTGTTCTTCAAGCTATTTCACATTCTGTTTATGCATTTTTAATGTTTCTGTAAGCCACAATGTGTAGGCATTAGATGCAAAATTCAAATTCATGTTCTGGATGGCTTTAAAGGAAGAACTGCTATTTTTCATGTCTCTCTTTCTTTGTTGTTTTCACTCTACCTGTTTATTTTGTCATTTGGAAGGTGTTTAATGCAGCCTTTGGAGGGATGAGAGATAGCTGTGAAGAAAGATTAACCTTACAGTGACTTGGACCTGTTTTCTTTGTCAGCGATAAAGAGGTCCATAACACAGACTATTCCAGCTAGAATTTGTGAGGTTTAGTGGGGGACAAGAAAAGGAAAAAATCTCCCCGATATTGTATTGATCCCAGACAGCCATAATGTTTTGCATGGGGTGTAAGGTATTCCAGAGCAGAAACTATATTCTTAATAGATCCTTTGAGGAAAAAAAAAAAAAAAAGGATATTTAAAATACCTTGTTATGCTATGCCTTGCATTTTCCTGTGTACATGGCTGTGATGTATCAAGTGAGCTCTTGGTATGAACTTGTGGGACCCAGTAGAGCTTTCCTGAAGCACCATACAAGAAAAAACTGATAGTGTTGGAAGAGAAGTAGATTCTTAAGCTGCTAAAGTAAGTGGATTTTGAATACTAAATTAGGTTGAAACAGGTTTATACTAAGTTAATTTTGACATATTCTGTAAAAACTGTTTAAAAATCTACTTTCACTTGGGGAAGTTGTATTTAAACTTACCTTTTACTACTGTTACCCACTGTTGTGATAGTTGATGTTCTCTGATGCCTTTGTGCTCCTCTCTGGCCTGCAGTAGGATTTCCATGTTCTGTCCCCAGGTTCCCTGGGTGTGCAGACTCGAGCTGAGCACCAAGGCAGGATGTGTAGGAGACAGTTGCAACATCTTCTGCAAAATAATGTGGAGTTGTTTATTGTTTGGTTTTGGGGGGGGAGGCACAGGAGGGGGACAGTTTGTATAAAAATATTCCGGCTTGTGCTGTACCTGTTTTGTATGAATTTGTTCTCTTTACTGTCTGTTCTAGACATGCAGGCATGTCTACTAAAATCTGAGATCCCCACCACCTAAGAATTCCACAAGCAGCACTGATCCTAGAATATCTGGATCTGTAATTATCACACTGTTTAATAGTAAACACTTTGGACCAAAAGTATCAAGTTGTCTAACTCACAGAGACATAAATGGAGCTATTAAAATCTTTTTCTGGGATGGGGTACTTTTCCTTGCTAGACAGCAAGTTTATAACTTCTATTTTTGTTGGTTTTTTACTTTTAAATGTCAGAGTAAATATCGATAAAGGATCCTCATTCAAACCACAGATAGTTTTTCTTCAATTTTTTCCCCTGAAATTCTCAGCTTTAGTCACTTCTAAAATACTGTCAGCATTGCATTCCCAGCGAGTACCTCATCTTTTGGTCCACCTCTTGTTGTATTTTGTTTTCAACTGGTAAAAAGACCCAGAACTAAGCTCAGGACATAACCCTGCATCGCTCCTCAGGCAGAGCTGCCCAGGGCTTGCAGGAGGGCTGTGGTGTCACTTCACAGCCCAGCAAAGGCAGCGCTCCGAGCGTGCAGCCTGTGAACGACGGCGGGGGCTGGGGTCTCTCCTGAAGCAGCATGAACTTGCATTGCACTTGGGCACTTCTCAATCCCACTTCTCAATCTCAGAAGTGGTCAGATCTTGTTGATTTTCTTCTCCAAGTTTCCCACCTTTCAGCATGTGACGGTTCCTAGAACATCTAATGATGTGGAGCATGATTGATGAGCCCTCCCTAGAGCCATATTCCTGTGATGTAGATGGTGAGAGTAGATTTCTTTATTGCTTTTTAACTTCATCTATGAACTCATCACACAGAGCTACACTATTTGGGTCATGTTCTTTTTAACTTAATTTCCCCCCCCCTTTTTTTTTTTGAGCAGAGGCATCTTTGTGTGGTTGTGTCATTTTGTAGTGGGTTTTTTGTTTGTTTATTTTAATCTAGTCAGACTACCTAAAGGAGAAAATGAATTGGAGATGACTGAATAAGTTGAATAAAGTGATTTGAGAAAACATGGAGGAAGTGAGTAGTTTTTGCTTCTCTGTGGGTCACCTGTTCTCCTAAGATGTGTGGCTACGTGTGTTTCTTCACGAATATGATTTCTTTTGAACTACTTTATAACTAAATTTACTGACAGCATTAGCCACAAGAATAAGTTGACCTCATAGATCATCAGTGTTATGATACTGTTATTTTATAATCCCACAATAAGAAACTGAGGCAGGGAAGTTTAAATTATACTGACGAGGGCAGACTGGCACTGGCAGTTTTTGGTTACTGTTCTGCAACTTGGGCTCGTTGTTCCTTCAGAACTCTTGCATGGAAGTTACTCAGTGAACCTTTGTTTTAAAAGAACATGTTTAATTCTGCTGAAGGTTAATAAAGCCTTTTCTATTTGCTGAGTTAAAAAAAAAAAAGGAGAAAAAAAAGAAAAGAAGGCATAACAGATTACTTTATTGGTACACATATATTATAGTTGCTTTGACTTTTATGTTTTCCATACTGATTGATGAATGATTTCTGTGCAAGTAAATCAATTGCAGCAGAAGTAGTAGCACCAGTCTCCCTGGTCTAAAACAACAGAGGTTTTGAAATATTTTGAAATACAATTTAACATGTTTCTCTTCTGGAAGAATTCATTGAAGTTTTTTGCTCCTAAAACACATAATGATTTTGCAACCTGGTGTTTATTGTAAATGTTCATTCAAATTTCAAGGACCTGCTGACCTTACTTCTGAAGAGTAAATGAAGAAATTCACTGATTTTCTTTCCAGGTATTCAGTGTTCCCTTCGTTTCTAACTCACCCCACTTTCATCTGCCTAATTCTGAATATTGTAATCCAGACTTCACTTCAACGTTCAGTCAAATTATTGTAACTTGTAATGTTTTTCTGCCAGCAGATATTAATCATTTGTTATTCTTATCATAGTTGTTTTCTTAGGTAATGCGTATTTTAAAATATTTTCTTGAAATCAAATATAAAATGAAAAGGGAAATTGTGTAGAAAGAATGTGCTAAGAATCATAACGATCTTAGAAATGATTAGGTAATTCAGTGATTAATTTCATGATTGGCAGTCAGGAAAAAACATTAGTCTGTATTATGACAGAGTTTGTAGGAAGGGTATTTAAAGAGATTTTGAAAAATCTATACCAGTACTTTCAATGAAAAATTTGGCCTTCATACCACAATTTGAATAGCAAAACATTTACTTGGTTTCACTGGCCCCCTGTGGATTCCCAAATGATTATTCCATCTTCCCTAACTGTGAAGCCGTATGAAATGCTATTATTATAACAATCTTCTGTTACAAAATAGCAGTGACTAATATGTAAACTCAAGTGTACAGTGACTTTACAGAATACACCAGTCTTAAATCTATAAGCTCGATATAGTCTTTAGGGAATCTGTCCTTTGAGACAGCAGTGGAATTAAATTGTATATAAAAACACCCAAAGCTCTGAGGTTCCTCTTCATCTATCCTGACCCAGGTGTTGAATTTGGAATAGATCATATCAGACTGATGTTATATTTCTGCTTTAGGAAGGTTTGTACTGAACAATGGGATTCAGTTGCTTCAGCTGCTTCAATATAGCTGTCTACTGCCATTTCACATGTTCTGGGACAGAGAAAACGTGTAGGTATGACACCACCTTCTTGGAAAGTCAGCCAGAGACCCAGGCGTGTAAAATGGAGGTAGATGTGTGTTCAAGTAGCTGATGATCAGCTATTTTGTCCAGAGTATTTGTCAGAACAAAGATTGTTAATGGGAAACAGCTGACCAAAAAATCAAAGCTGATCAGTCAGCTTTGGTACGGTTGTAACAACAGGAAATGCTGATCTGAGAAGATGAAAACCAGATTTTGATGCCTTCTCTGGAGGGGGAAAGAAAAGGGTAAAAGGACAAAAAAAGGCCTTTAATAATGATTTTTAAAATAGGCACTTTCCTCATTGAAGTGGTTTTTTGTTCACCTTTACTTAAGGTTTCCTGTATCAAAACATAGCTATGGGAAGGAAAATGCATGGAAATCAGTAGGAGTTCTGCTGATTTCAAGGAAAAAAGCTTTGATCACTAGATATTAGTGATCACTAGAAGAAGTCTGTCCCTTGCTCTAACTTAAGTGCCCTCAGGAGATATCTTTCATTGCCTCTATTTCCATAAAACTGGAGACTTTCAGATAAGACATTTGTATGTATATCTTTCTTTCTATAGAACTGACATCTCTATGACACCCTTCTTTCAGGTAATGTTTGTTCTGGCACCTCTTTGCTCTGCTTCCCCCCAAAGTGTGCTGGTCTGGGGCTCTGGGAGGCTAGTTTCTCTGTTCCAGAGATGGCTGGATTTCAATATACTGTGAGAATATAGACACTAAAGCAGTCGGGGTAAAGAAATAAATCATAAATTAACGTATATTATTCATGTTGTTCTCTTGGAAGACTGCTCAATGATGCAAAGTTCTACTAGTGAGAATCTGCAGTGTTGAAGATGATGAGAATATCTGAATATCTGTCTTGCACATTTAAATGTGGGTTTTTAAATAACGATTTTCCACACTAGCTAAATGTTACCAATCAGGGAAGTGACATAAAAGAATGATTCGTAAGTTAATGCTCTTTGCAGTTTTCCCATGCATTCTGTATCACAGAAATTTCTTCAGAATAAGTACTGCAGCTTTCAGAAACTCTCATTTACAGACACATTATTTTCTGATTTAACCTTCTGCAAGATCTTTGTCTCCTTGAAAGCAAAGGCAACGCAGCTTTTTGTGTGGCCCATTGTTCCAGGTGTGGCCACACTGGTAGCCATAAGGTAGTTTGTGAAGGGAGCTGACACCAAAAGCGATGAGCTGCCTTGTGTTGTTCCTGTTATTTACAACCTTTAATTCAAAGGTGTTGCAGTAAGAAAGTGATAACCATCAGCTCAAATAGAATTTTGCTTATTCCCTCCTTAGAAGTGTCATTGACCTGTGGGGAAACTATGGGATGCCCTGGCAGTTGCAATACAACACACTCAAAGGCCAGAGTAGTAAAACATATTATTAAATGTCAATGAATACATTTAGGCATTGGGATGCAGAGAAGGTACCTTGTTTTCCAGACTCAGACTGAAGAGAACAGAAAGCAGCACACAGATCTATGGCAGAGACGTAGATCAATGAAGGATGCTTTTAAAAAATGTACACATCTGGAAATCCTTTAAAATGTCTTTTGGAGGACTGGAGGAGATAGTAATTAATTTTGCATTGAATGCTTGTAAAATATACACAATTAAGCAAGTGTCTTCAGCCCCCAGGTGATTAAGAGTGAGGAACTGGAACGGGTACGAATATACCATTATCCTGTCAGCAGTGCATGAGCAGAACTGTGCAGGGTGTCCACATCAACACCGAGCTTGTGGGAGGAAATCACCAGTTACAGAAGTGGAGCACAGTTCCATTTTCACTGAAACCTCCCAGGGGATTATTTTCTGCCTCCTAAGGGATGAGTCTGGGATTATGGGTATGAGACAATTTTATTAATTAAACAATAGCAAAAGTAGTCTTCTGTTCTTAATTTGGGTTCAGTAAAAGGGCTTATTTTTTGTATTATTGGATGCCCAAAACGTGCTAAGTGCAATGGTAAAAATAACTAGCAGTCAAAGATTTTATAACAATGATAGCTCTTGACACAGAAGGTAAGAATAGCTCCAGCAAAAGAGAGAATAGAGAATAAGGTTTTCAAACTACTCGTCGGTGCATGAATTTGTTTTTTCAGAATGGAAGGATGAATGGTTTATATGTTAGGTGGTGAACTAAGCCTTGGGATTTTAATGAGGTCCAGACTCAGACAGAGGAAGAGCAAAAGTTCCTCTTTTGGTGTTATTTCTGGATCACTATCAATAGTGCAACATCCTAGTTAAAGGCAAGACTAACTTCTAACAATGCTGCTGCTTTATTAGTAAAAAAGTTAGTAGTTTCACAGTCATGAATGACAACTCAGTTCTGCTGGTCAAGGTCTTAAATGATATTTTCTCAGTTCTAACTCAACTTCTTTCTTAGATCCGTGAATGTCATACCAACTTCTTTCTTAAACTCTAATTTCTTCTTGATTTTTTTCCAAGGAGCACACTTGAATAGGAACAGATGGCACCTGATACTGTCAAACATGAGGACTTTTCTACAAGTGATTTATAGCTGTGGCTCTTTCTGTATTTTGAGCATGTAGCTTTGCATTTTAGATATTATATAGATTAAGTGCTTTGCCTCAGGATCTGCTGCCTGACCACGCTGCCCTAACCACTGTGCAAGTTTGTGCAAGGATACAGTTACTCTTCTTAAGTTAAAAAGTTTTTTGCTATACGTAGCTTGTTTCAGCAGGATGGAACATCATGTGTCATATAACACATAGGTGAATATTTGTTTTGGTTTATGCTGTTTTCACAGCTTTTGTAATCTTTTCACAGTTTAATTTTACCTTCACTGTCTAAAGTCGTGCAGCTCAGTAACAGTTGTGCCTGCACTAAATGGTTGAGTTAAAAGGCAGTATTAATGCTTGGGCAACTCACAGGGGTATATGCACATGTTCTTCTATTTGGATTGCATTAAATGAGTTTTCAGAACCATATGGCAACGTACCTTAACTGTTCTTTCTGAAAGAGTCTAACCGTTGCAGCCTTCTGTTCTAATTAGTTACATCTTCTGAGCTTTACCAATTCACTGGAAAAACTCCATGCTTAATATTGCTTAAATTTTACCCAAATGCCTTTTGTTCTTGTGGGTGTATTTTAATACCATGCGTGTGAAATGCAGATAGCTTCTTAGTTACTTGCTTTACTTTTAATATCTCCCCAGACGATACATCTCTATTTTGAAACAGTTACCACTGTTTATTACTGTGGGAAGTATTTCTCCTAAATAGCTGGGATTTGGTAGGTTGTAGAAGTCATACAAATATTCCTTCTTTGAAACAAGAAGGAGATTGCAGAACTGCAGCGAAATATGTTATTTATGTCCATTCCACCCACTTTTCCACAGGGGAAAGTGTAACACATGGGTTTCAAATGGGAGTCTGCTATCATTTCCAGATATTTGAATATTCTTCTGGAATACATTCTTTATAAAGGGCTTAATGTTATATAAAGGATTTGTCATTTATTTAACTGCCTTTTAAAATAGTCAAATATTTCTCACTACATGAGTAAGTTATAATAGGGTTTTGCAAACACAGCAGCATGTTCTCAACCACTGAGCTGAACTGCTGTATGCACTTTTCATTAGCAATTGGGATAATATTGGTGAGGTTTGTATTAGTCAGTCGATTAAAGGTGGAACTGTGTCTGCACTGTGTATAAATTTGAACTTGCATCTTAAATGGGAGTATCAAATTTATTGGTTTTGTTATCCAAAACAGTTCAGAAAATGGAAGAAGCACTAAAAGTTGGTTAGCATGAACATGTGAAGACAGGTAACTTTTTTTTTTTTTTTTAGAAATTTGTAGGCTCATTGTGTATAGAAAAGAGGAAAATATCTACCATAGACCTTTTCATCAGTAAAAAGAAAACTCCATTCTCTTGTTCCCAAAGGCACTGTGCAAGTAAGAATAATATAAGCTGTAATATCAAATCAATCACATTTACATTTCAAAAGCATCCTTCATAAAAGTGCCCCAGAGGGCTGAATTCTGCTAATAAAAACACAAATAAAATAAAATATTTAACAAGCTGTATCAAGCAGGTAGGTAGGTTGTACATGTTTTGTAAGTCTGACCCTAAAAATGAACAGGAAATCAAAATTTTTCAAAAAAAAATTTAAAAAAATCCAGTGTCTAAAGGTAGGGACCAAAGAATGCAAACAGAGCATGGAATCCATAATATCTGGTCATGGTTAGAGAGGAAAGCCACTGAGGCTGAACAGAGATACCAGCCTGAATGAGAGAGAAAAAATGGTCATATGGGTGTGAAACTCCACAACACTGATTGAAGAGTAGATGTTTTGCCTGAAAAAAAATAGAGCCTTCTTAATTGATTGTTTGATAAAAGACTAAAGTTGTAGGATCAGACACTCAAAATTCAAACATTTTCTTAAATTTATTCCCACATTGTCACAACTGGGTTGTACTTTCAGCCAAGCTTTGAAAGGAAGTGAATAAAGTGTGGAGATTCAGGTTTAAAAAGGCTTGCAAGGGCAGGTGGCCTTGCATGGCTTTTGATCCAAGGACATTGTAAGCTGGCCTTTTATCATAAACATTTTCATGCTTTTCTTTAGCATCAAAAAGGTTCAATTTAAAGGGTTTGAAACAGGACAGACCCACACACTCGTGTGTAATGTTACTGTCTCTCCTTAACTTCTCCAGAGCCTTTTGGGTTGCTCTCCAGGTGACGTTATTTAAAGACTTCTTTTTCTTTTTATGTTGGAATGCAGTATTTTTTGCTCTGTATTTTTGCTAATAGATATTGTTCTGAATTGGACTAAAACTGTTGCTGCCAGTGGGGAAGCAGGAGTTGCCCTTCATCTGGGAATATCGTTATGAAACAGAGATGCTCTTTTACAGAACAGATGGTAGAGTGATAGCAGCTTCCACTTCAAACACGAGCAGGCATAGGGTGCATGTGGGCAGAAGGTTTCATTGCAAATGATTTTATGAAGCCTTGGATATACAGGCAAGAGAAAGTAGATGGGGTGCTGGAGCAGTGAGAGAGGGCTGCATTTAAAGCATCGGATGTTGTCACAAAATCCCTGGCGTTCAGGTTCAGAGTAAAAGCCAAAAAAATCCATCTGAACTAAGTGTCAGCTAGAAAGAAGTTTGGTACTCTGTGAGTAAAGAAAATATCTCCTTTTACTTTAATTTCTGCTGCATTTGAGGCAAATCTGTGTGTTGGGGTTTGGTTTATTGTTTTTTGGGTTTGGTGGGGTTTTTCTTTTTGTTTTGTGTGGGGGTTTTTGTTGGTTTTCTTGTTTAGTTTTTGTTTAGCTTTTTTTTTATTCATTGGGAGGGTTCTTGGGTTTTTTGTTTGTTTTATTTTTTATATTTTTATTATCAGACAAAATTGCGTGAGATACTTGGTTCTATCATAAATTTCCTATCCTGATCAGAATAAACTGCAGGACTCCTGAGTTGGTTGATGAATTCTGCCAAAAAGGATTATCAGAAATATGAATTCTGTTAATTTGCTGTTGTGTCTCTGTTGTGGCTGTAAACAAAACCCTTACACTTTCCCCATGGAAGCATTTGGTTCCTGATAACAGGTTATGTATTGATGTAAAAGTCTTTGTAGTGGCTTCTGGCTTGTGCTGGTCTGTGATAAGGCTTGGACTTGGTGGCTGTATGGTGCCACTGCTAATAGGAGTCTGAGTGCTTTACTCGTGACCTTTGCAGACATTCGAACCCCCTTACATTGACTCATTTGTCCCACGGACATATCGCTACCTGACCCTCTTAATGAATCTCTCTGTTCTGGAGGCAGTGAGAACAGACACCAGCAGACTGTCTGAAGTGAGTTTCTTAATGAGTGAAAAGTCATTCCATCAGTAATGGAATTCATACAACGTACTTTCCTCAGGATGGGAATCTTATATCACTGCCTGTTTCCCTCCTTCCACACCACAATATCTCTTGCTTTTCTGGCTGCTTCCTCATATCCTTTATAAAAGCATCTCCTTGCCATACCTCTGTCTTTTTCCTTGGTGTTGTCTAGTTCTTTTCCTTTGTAGCAGGGCTTCCTCAAAGCAGTGCTATGAGAGATTCTGAGCTCCAGGAGGCCTGGGTACCTGGCTAGTCTGTGTGTATTGGCGTGGACCAGAAGTGCAGTGAGTGTAGATAGCTTTTGAGTATACCCTGTCAAGATTTTAATGGAACTTGCATGGAAATCTGACTTTTGAAAGTGGTGAATAGACAGGCAGGTTAGAGACATCTCTGACTTCTTTTCTTAGAATAGCAAGCTAAAAATAACAAATGAGAGGGACGATGCTGGAAAAATACTGGAATGCTGCTCACTACTAGTGGCCCTTCAGCTGAATCTTATGTTAGTGCAGACTCCATCAGTTCCTCGTTGTTTCATGCAAGTATTAGGTGCCTTCTGTACTATTCAAGGCTTTAGTGGCAGACCTGTTTCGGCAACTGCTGGTTTCATAGAAAGGGCAGAGCTAGGTAGGACTCAACAAGTTTTCTTTATATTTAGGCAGACAGATCAGGTGTGAATGTAATGACATACAGGGTCACAACAACCCCTTGCAGTGCTACAGGCCTGGGGAGGAGTGGCTGGAAAGGTCCCTGGTGTGAAATGAGCTGGGGATGTTGTTTGTCAGCAGGCTGAACATGAGCCAGTGTGTGTCCAGGTGGCCAAAAAGGCCAGTGGCACCTGGCCTGGATCAGCAGTAGTGTGGCCAGCAGGACCAGGGCAGTGATCATCCCCCTGTACTCAGCACTGGTGAGGCCACACCTCAGATCCTGTGTCCAGTTTTGGGTCCTTCACTACAAGAAAGACATTGAGGGGCTGGAGCGTGTTCAGAAAAGGGATGAAGCTAGTGAAGGGTCTAGAGAGTAAGTCCTGTGAGGAGTGGCTCAGGGGGGCTGGATGTTTTTTAAGTTGTGATTGTTGCAGTTAGGGACATGATTTAATGGTGGACTTGATAGAGTCAGGTTAGTGGTTGGACCCAATGATCTTAAAGGTCTTTTCCAATCGAAACAGTTATGTGATTCTATAAACCAATTGGCAAGTGATGGTTGTCCTTCTCTCCGGGCATCTCTTCCTTCTCCCTACTGCATGCATGTACTTCCTTCTCTGTTTTTTGATGGTATTCTAAATTCACATGTCAGCTTCTTTATTCCTCAAGCTAACTTTCAGCCTGGTTTGCTTTTTACCCTTTCTTTTATTTGCATGTACATGTGCAAATTCCCAGTAGACGTTACCAGCAAATCTGTGCCCCCTCCTTCTGAAGACAATGTTTCATTTGTATCATGGCTTTGCCCCCAGGAGTTCTCACCCTGTGTATGTGTGTCACTGCTGTCAGCTCAAACACAGACCATTAGCAGCAGGGAGCTTTTTACCCTGGAGTGCTCTTTTGGTGTCCTACAGTACTCTAAACAACATCAACCTGTAGTTTGTCTGTCCGTGTTTGGGTCTGTGGAATATGAAATGTTAAGGCCCATTAGGTTTTTGCAGCAATTGGATTTTTTGCTGGAAGTGGTCTTGGGTATTTTAAGCAATATAAGGATGGGTATAAATTGAGTGGCATTTCAAAGTTTGCTTTCACTTGAACTCTCATCTCAATTGAATTGCAGTGAAATTGCAGCAAAACATTTCATCTAATTGTTAAATAGTTCAGAGGCAGAGCTCAGTATTAAATGAAATTTGCAGGATATGACAGCCCATAAAGCAGCTTTAGTAAGGGTGTGGCATAGATTTTACTGGCAATCTTCCTGTGGTTTGTAAAAAATTCAGTGATTGGTTTTGAAACAATTAACAGCTATTGATCAGAAGTTCTTGTCCACAAAAGACAGGGTTTTGTCTGAAATTAATAGGAAAATAAAAAAATGTCAGAGGATAGAGTTTCCTTCAATTTATCTTGCTTTATAGGAATAATAGAGCCTTTCCCACTTCCCCTGCAATTTCTGTATTGTAGTATATATTTCCAAACCAGTGAAGTTTTGGAATGGCTTTTAAACTACAGTGATGAAAAGTGTTGTTGTGGGGTTGGAAGGGGTGCCCACCTGAGTCAACTATTTCAGGGTGACATCTTCAGAGTGGGCCTGCTCTGCTCACCTCATGTTTGTAGGTGAAATACTTCTATACCAGAAAAATACTCAGTATCAATTAGCAAAGCATTTCAGTCATGAGAGTTCCTACAAGGAAGGTGAATTGGTCTTTGACTTCTGAAATAAATAAGTTTGTTTGCTTGCTGCATCCTGTTTTTACTGGCAAACTCAATCCTTTTTGAGGGAGAGCTGTCCTGAAGTATGGTCTGAAATATGTGCACATTTTAATAGTGTGTTTTACCTATAGGTTGCTTTCTTTTTGCTTGAACTGTTTTGTTCATGTGCATTAACTTGACATTTGCATCTAAATACTTTGTAACTCTGGAGAAAATAGGATCAAGTGGATGGTGAAAAATCAAGATATGTAGATTTGGCCCAAACCTTGTCCTTGTTTTACGCTTCTTTTCTGTATACCCTAGGCTTTTCTTGGGGGCAGGATACAGGAGAAAAAACACTGGCAGTGTGTGCACCTTTAACAAACATGGAAATGAAGAAATCTAAATGGAGACTCTGTATGTTTTAAGGGTATGGAAACATAACCCAATAAGGGATGCATTTGAGGTAATTTACTCTTATCTCAAGTAATGTGAATTACGTGAAAGAGAAATGAAGGGATATTCATTTCAGAACTTATCTTTTATCTAACAATATCCAAGGGTTTCTCTGAACAGTTGAAGTGTTAAGCAGTTCAGGAGCCTGCCCTGCTCTTTCTTTGCTAGGTAAATATAATTTGAGTGTTTATGAAAGGAATATTATTCTGCATGATAGATTTTTACTCTCCTTTTTTTTTCTGTTTATTTACCAGTCAGTAGTGTTATTATAAAGCCAGAAAATCTTGGCCTTGGAAAATAGAAACTGTTTTAAGTTTTTGTCATCTTGCTGATAAAAAACTAGGGTATAGTTCCCAGCAAATTTATAACAAGATGCTGTTTGAAGTAAGTAATTTCAGACTTTGGGCCAAATTAGGTTTCAGTGAAGTGGGTACAGTTTTGGCAGAAGTGTACAGGTCCTTGATGGTTGTGGCACATGCAGTTGTTCTGAACATGGTATAGATGGGCTCCAGGCAGAAACTTAGGAACAGTTCCTGACTCCAGATCGACATTCACATTCTAAAGAGTCACTGCTTTGGCCCAAATTCAAGCCACAGAATTTGAGAAACTGAGGACCCTGGATCCCTTATGCATCTTTCATTTGGGATTGTTTGGATTCTGCTAATAGCTGCAATGCAGAGGCAACTTGCCAGTCTCAGTGTGGAGAAGGAGACTAACAGGTACAGCAGAGCTGTGGGCTGGTCTGCAGCGTTTGTCTTGCATTTGAACACAGATCAGCCTCCAGTTTCTATGGTGTGCAGGTTTACTTTAGGAAATTTATTATTTGCCCTTTGAGTGCTTCAATTTTTGAGATTCTGGGAAAAAAGAAAGCTCAGTCATATAGATTTAGTTTAAAACCAGTGTGTGTCTACAAATACCCGATTCTAGCTGCTCTGGGAAGGGTGCATGAGGTGCTTTTTGTGACTAAATCCAGAATAAACAGTGGAGAATGCTGAAATAGGGCTTATGGTAGCTATAACTAGGCTGCAGGAGAGCCTGTGGGAATTGGAGTACATTGCTAACGTGGTAGCTTTTGCTATGAGGGCAGATCATTCCCAAAGGCAGATTACGATAGTGCATCTTTAAGGCACCTAAATGGTTTTGAAATTTCTAATCCCAGCCTGTTTGCTACAGTTTAGTGCTGTGTCAGGTTCAGCAGCACTCAAAGACAGCTAATAAGGGCTTTTATGCATAGTGGTGAACAGTTATTGAAATGTTAGTGGGACTTGTGTGTCAAGGGTATGCAGTCTAGTCCTATTTCTATTTAAATCACAAGATAGGAAACAAAGTGATATGGAGAGGGATATGGTTTGCAGGAACAGAGATGGCCTTCCTTATCAGCAGAGCAGATGAATCATCTTTGCTGTGGGACTTACTGTGGTAATGTGATTAGTACCATTTAGTTTGGAGAAATTTGTGCAGATGCATCTGTTTAAAGAAAAAAAAAAGCCCGCCCCACCATGAGCATATCATTACATTTCTGAGTAATTTCTTTATTTTCTTTTTCTTTCATCATCGGTTTAATGAATCTGAGGCTCTGATACTGGTCTAAGAACACAGAATTTGTGCATAGCAAGTTGGTATCTGGTTCACACAGCTGCAATTTTTTGGTATGTCCACAGGATTTAAATACAGCAAATAATTCTGCATGGCTGCATGCCTTTCCATTTTATGTTGCACTGCCCCATATCATTGTATGCATCATATCCTTTTGGTTTCTTAGCTTTCAGTGGTAAATTGATCAGGGTGCCAGCCTGCCTCGCCCACAGTGCATGGCACACCATTTACTTTCTTTTTAGTTTTCAGAAGCTTAAGCAGAAATCATTGCTTTGATAGTCTGCACTGCTGTTTGTATAGAGTGCTGCTTTTGACTTTTAAGACTAAAGAACCAGAAACTATGAGAAAGTTATGTGACAAAAAAACCCCATGAAAATTTCTGCAGTGGCAATAGAGAGGCTGTGTTCTGAAAGTAACTAATAGAAGGTTATGTCTTGCACCTGAGCAATAATGACATTTAAAGAAATGCTGAATCAATTTATAGCGATCCTTGTTACAGGTTGTGAGAAGGACATGACACTTCATCCTCCTTGTGATTCACCAAATTTTAATTTACCAAAGGCAATTTACAACTTTGTTCACCGCCAATGGAAACATCCACAGAAAACAATGCACAGGAACGAATTCCCCACTGAGGAGCAGACACCCCCAGAAAGCAATATTTATCCCTGACATCACACCTTCCTTCCAAATATAAGATGTGCTTTCTCTAACCTGAGTACTGTGGCATTAAAGGAAACTCTAGTGCTTATAGCTTGTCTTTCAGACAGCTGATGACAGCAAAAAAGGCCAAGTTTATTTAATGTGTCTCTTGACAAATAATAAATCAGTTTGATCTCTCACCCAGAAGTCTTGTAAAGCTCCTTTTGCTGGTGCCTTTGGAAGCAGAATTCTCCATCCATAAGCATGGTGGAGAAAGTTTATGACTGCAAGACCTCCCTTTTAATGTGAAAAATACCTGAACAACAATCTGAAGGGGCGGTAAGACAATATTCTCCTCCCCCTTGTAGTCAGTGGCAGTGAGATCACCCAATTGTGTTTTCTATTCCTATAAAAATAAACATCCCCCTGAAGTATCACTATAGGCCAAACATCTCCTTTCAGATCAGCCCCCTGTCTCAGCAGTGCTTTCTTGGGCTTGCTTCATGTTCTGGCAGCTGAAATAGATGAGTGATGCGAGTGGCAAATAACTGAGGTCCCCTGTTTTCACTCAGGGCTATGTTCTAGTAGGTGCTTGGTAGTCCCTAGGATACATGGAATCCTGGTAGTACAGGGAACCCTTTAAAGGATTAGAAGTCCAGCTGAATGAAGCTCATCAATAGCAGTATTTCCACCCTAGCCCCAAGAGAGCACACAAAAGCTCTCATTTTCCCCCTGAAATGTCTCACAGCGAGCCTGCATGGTGTGCACACACGGCTGTGTCCCTGGGGAGGAGCAGAGACACGGGGAACTGCAGGTAACACTGATTGTGCCTGTTAATGTGCATCAGGAGAGGATTTACTGTGGTGAGCACGCTGGGACAACCTGCAAGGAGCAGGGGAAGGCATGGCTTGTGTGTCACCTTCTCTCTGTACTAACTGGAGGGATCCTAATGGCTTATGGGGAATGCTGGGAGAAAGTAATGAACTTAAAAGCAGTGTCCTTGTTCTTAAACCAGAAAGTTTGGGTCTAGGGCATGTTGTAGTAGCTGAGAAGCAGAGCTTACAGCTATATAAATATGGCTATATAAATATGTAGATTAGTGGCTGCTCATAGACCAAAGGATCTGATTTAAACCTGGTTCCTTCTGAATGGCAGTATATAACAATAAACTCACTCCACAACATGCTGAAATCTGGTAACCTTAAACAAAAGCTAAGCATATACCTTTTGAGAGAACAGGCAGAAAGAAACAGAGGCCTTGACAGGAGAAAAATAAGTAAAAAAGCAAAAATAAGACACAAGAGAATAAAAGCAGAAAGCATGAAACAAAGGCAAAACCAAATCCACTAATAAGAGAATTGTCAGACAGGAAAAAGAAATAGAGAACAAACAGAGAGCAAGACAGAAGTAATGAGACAGGGGGGAAATCGGATTCAAAATGAAATCTGGTAATAAAAGAACTGTCAGACATAAAACAAGCCAATGTATGACAGAGGAAGAAAGAGCCAAGGAGACGGAGCAAGGCAATCTTTGAAGAATTAAGCTAACCAGATGTGGCCTCCAAAGGTAATTTATAGAAAAGTTGATGTTACTCCTGATTTCTAATAAAAGCAGACTCTAAGAAACACATTTCTTTTATGCTCTAAGGAAAAAGGTGTTTGGCTTTTTTTTAACATAAGAAACTATGCAAGAGAAATCAGAGGGTTTTGCATTACTTTTACAAAACTGTTTTGTAGCAAAGGCTGGGCTGAAAAACAATGTTAAACAAATAAACTGTAATGGATCTTGTGGTTTGTGTGTTGGTTCTGGTGTGCTTTGTCATCCAGCCTTATGCAGGTTCCTTGACCTAGCTGCATTGCCTTAGTTTCCCTCATTTCAAGATGTAATATAGACACACACATTACTAAAACTGGAATGGAAGAGAATTCTAAATGTTCGTGGAGGTTTTGGTTGTGGGAAGCATTTTCTACCTTGCCAGATAGAATCTAAGCTTTTCTTTGAAGACAAAGATGAAAAGAAATCAGTGGAGGACGTGAACCATTTTACTCAGGCAGAATAAACTCATTGACTTCAAGGGATCTAGGATTGAAAGACAGACCACTGATTTAATAGGCTAGCTCAAGCAACCCAAAGTCCGCTTAGAATGCTTGAAATGTTGGAATTATTCCAACACTTTGGACACTTCTTGTGTCCAAAGGAGTATATACAATAAAAAATTAAGTACACATATTGCCAGCCCATGTCCCACATGGGTACTGGCTGCTTGACAACCCCTCCTTGCTGACCAGCAGCAGTGGCTGCCTGTGGGAACTGCAGCTTCATGCCCTGTGGAAGCTCATTGTGTCCTTTCTTACTGAGCTGTGGGTCAGATCCTAAAATGGGTTCAGCTGAGATGTTACCAGCATTTTCATTCTTGAATCTTGCAACGCTTTCGTTCTTTCCTCTTAAGACATCTGAGGATAGTGTCAGAAGATACTTATATCTTGTGGTTGCTTTCTTTCACTTGTACAAAATACAAAGCTTTTTTCTTTCCATTTTGGGCAAACAGTGAATTCTGGTCTGTGCTGATTTATCAGGTGGTACTTATCAGGAGTTTAGCCAAACGGTCCCTTGCTTGATGTGTGGTATTCCACATAAAAACTGATTATTTTATCTCATTTCTTTTTCTCAGATGGCTGAAACTTCTCAAGTAAAAATAAAAACTAGTAATTAATAAAGAATATAACTATTTCCTTATGTAACAGAATATAGATATTTGCAGAAAATGTTGCTAGTTGTCAGGTGTTTGGATAGAAATAACAGAAATAGCAACTGAATCACTAATACAGACAAACTAAGCAGAAACTTTTGGACTAAGTAAGGTCAGGACTGCTGCAGAAATAAGTCAACCCTTGCTTTCCTATGAACTTCAGTGACCCTTGGAGGAAGCTCTTTAGAGTTCTAGTGATGTTAAAAATAATAACTCATCCTATCTACTTTTAGTTTTGAGGATAACATAGAAGAAGGTACTAGTTCTGTGGACACAACTTTTGGGTTTTGCTTGGTTTGTTTTTTGTTGGTTTGGTTTTTTTTTTCCTTCTTTTCCATATATATATTTTTTAGAAGGAACTAATGCATTTTCTGTGTCTGTGGAAACGGAACACTTACACTGGGATATGCTTGAAGCAGTATTTCTAGCCACATGTATGTAGCTATGTGAAAGTTAGTGGGAAGGTGACATTTGGAGAACTCTTCTGAGAGCACTCAGGGTGACAGTAGCGAATGAATAATAGAAGTGGTGCTTGCAGAGTTTTCTCTTGTGAGATTTGCTGTGTCCTGAGTTATCATGTTTGATGCACTCAAAGTAGTAAGTTACCTCAAGGTACCTTACATTTGGCCAAATTGTAGGTTAATCTGCTTGGGGTTTGGGGGAGAGGGGTGGGAGTAGTGGTGGTGAGGTGTTTGGAATATTGAGTCAGTTGGAGAGAAAAATTTAGAAATGTAGGTTGGAATATGATTCTTATAGGTAAATCTTTGGGTTTGGAGATATTTCCTTGGTCCTGCTTGCAGTTTACAAGATGGTTCTTGTTTGCAGTATAGCCTTCAAGTGAAAGATTGTTTCACAGAGCTCTTGAAAAAGCTTGAATATAGGAAATTTGGTCTTCCCACTGAAGTTCTGGATCTCAGACAATCTCTCAGATGAAATTCACATTGTATTTGGAGATGAAGTTAATAATTTATATAACTGTATTGGAATTAAGCTACTTAGGGTTTCATGTGCTTATAAGGAAACTGCATGCAGAATGATGCCTTAAGGATTAAACTCTTGATGGTGGTAATAAATAATGCAGAAAATTCAAATATTGAATGCAGAAGAGACTTCAGTCAGGCAGAGCCTTGCTGAGATTTCTTTTCACACTACTCTGTTCGTATTTTTTCTACTGTTGTTCCTGAAACCGGTGGCCTCCTCTTGAGAATTTTATCATGGGCTGTATGTACACTTTGGTGTGGTTTAAAAACGAATACTCAACTTGAAGGCAGATTGAAAATGCAGGAGGATGGAACCCAACAGGGTCAGGTCCCAAGTGAATCTCTGTGCATTTCACTTAACAGTTTCTACCCTGAGTTATCATGTAAATGATTATAAAATAGTGAAAGTTCTGTGGGATTTGAAATCAATAGCCAAGAGTAGAACTACACATCTGTTGCATTTATTTTTAATTGTTTTAAAGAGGGAACTCTTTTATTGGATTTTTTTATCCAGGAAATGACACAGCTGCTTTAATAAACAGTCCAGCTAGAAAGTCGTATAAAAGTGTTAAGAGGGATGTGCAAAGACAAGAATTTAAAAGCTGAAACATCAAGCAGTGACAGAGTTGGTGAGCTGTGAAACCTTTAACTCTGTATTCTTTTGGTTTCCTTTATAACGGAGTCACTATAACCTCCATCTATCTGTCAGCCATTATTGTTAGCAACAAGAACTGGGCTCAAAGTCTGGAGTGTCTATGTAGAAACATGAAATAGAATTATTTTGTGTTCCTAATGAGTAACCTGGGAAAAGCTTGGGCTTGCATGATGGGTGATGTTCCCCCACTCACACACAGAGACTTTGGTAGCACAGTTTCTGGCTTTTTAATAAGTATATTTCTTCAGAAATCTCCTTCACTCTGTATCTGTAGGGATAAAACTGTTGGCTAGGATTTAGAAAACACTGTAACAGAGTGGATCATTGCATCAGGAGACAGGCAGCCTTGGGAATGTAGAAGGCAGGCATCCCTTCCCTAGTGTTCCAGCCTTGTCAGTGCCCTTCTCGGGGGATGTAAGGTCTTTTTTCTTCCACCATGTGGGCAGGCCCCTGGGGAAGCCTTGTTCTTCTGTGCAGGACTTAAAGAGGTGCAGGCTGCAAGTGTACCAGAGCATTTTGTTTGGGATGGGAAATGCTTGAACAGGTAGTCAATTAACAGGCTATAGCTGTCTGCAGCTGCCATGGAAGATTCAGTCTGGCAAGTGCTATGGCTACAAAAGGACTAATGGCTTTAATTTGGTGAGAGAAGGATTTCTGTTCTCTCTGAAGAATGATAATGGCAGAAAAGCCAAGGGACAAATTCTAGGCACTTCACAGCAAAACACTATTTGACTCTATTTATTTTATAGAATTAAAAAACAGATTATTCTTTTTCAGTGGTAGAAGCTGAGGAGACTGGGTACTGTAAGAGTTTAAAAACGTGTATTTTGCACAGGAATGCTAAAGTAACAAGTAAAAACCAGACAATTCAGAAGCAGTGTTATGAGAAAAGTGTCTGATATAAAGCTGCTGGAAAGCAGAAAGGAAATTAAATGCCAAGTTTCTGTGAAAGATGGAATATTCCCACTCCTGGGAATAGAATTTTTAAGGATTTTAAAATTATAAATTGACAATTCCTTGTACAAATAAGACAATTAATCAGCTACAATCAAAAGCAGCAAGGGGTGAAAAGATGCCTTGGTGGTTTAGTTGAAGCTCTATATTTGAGTTGAAGCATTGTTTTTCAAGAACCAAAATATGATCTAGACTTGGAACAAAGATGCTATTCCATCCAGTGCAGGTGGACTTACTGAATGACAGCACTTGAAGAGCAGAACAGCCTTTTAAACAAATAATTGTGATGATGATGAGACCACTCTGAGAGCCTTAGAGCTGTTGCAAAACAATGGAAATTGTGCCATGGAGTTCAAGCAACATCGTCTGCTGTGAAATTGCTGTACACAGAGCACAGGCCGATCAATGAAGCTGCAGCATTTCTTCCCAAGGGAAAGAACTCTCCAAAGGCAAGCCACTGAGAATGGAACTAAGTGACAGTAACATGAAAGGTGTGAGAGTTGGAATCAAAGCAGGCTTTCCAGACAGATCGTAGACACAATGTGAAGAAGGTTTGCAGCTGGTTTTGTGCAGGTTCCAAGAATGCTGCCAGTGGAAATGCTTTTGGGGTTCTGTGTGAAGAGGGAGCATGTGGGAAACCTGAAGAAGCAGTGGAGGGTACCCCTGCAAGACAAACACTGGCTGGAAGGCTCCAGTGCCTCCAAGTTCTGTGCTATTCAGAAAAATGGTAAGATTCATGGGAGCAACGTTACTACAGCATTTGAGTTGTAAGGACCAAGTTATTTTTTTAATTTGCCTCCCAAGTAACAAACCTAGACTAGCTGTGCAAGTTAGTGTTGTGTTCCATCAGTGCAGTAAGTGCCCAAGTCCAGGGAGATGTTAGAATCCAGGTGTGCGGATTCTTGAGTCAGTGGCTAGATAGTGATTTCACCTCTTGGCGGAAAAGTCACTGAAAATAGAAATTTGTCTTGCTATAACTTTGTCTTACATTGGATATTATGGATGAAAAAGGAAGCACTGCTTATTAGAGAAACAGGAATAAACTCTTTTTAAAGAGAAAGGCTTATTTATTCAGTTTGCAGAAGGCTGTCTGAGATCCAGTGTGGTGCATGTTTTGAAGGCCCATTATTGTTAGTGTTTCCAGTTAGATATTACAGGACACTCCTGTACATCCTTATAGTCCACAGTGCACCTGCAAATTGAGGGTCTGCTCTGTGCTTGTCCATCCTGTGGTCAGTGTATTTGATAAAAACTCTTTAAAACATTAAGGGATAACGGCAGTTGAGTAGCTTGGATCATAGAAATGCTGTATTTGATATTTCCCGCCTCAATGTATCTAATACTTCAGCATGTTAAATGTGGTTGGCTTATGTGTAGATTTAGATGCCTCACCCTATGAGTCAACTCTAAATTTAATTAAGTCCAGCTATTCTGGTTAGGCTCCAAGTAGCAGGACACAAGGACACTGCATGACCCCGCTGGTACAGTATAATGTGAAGATAGTGCAGAGTGATTACTTCACCAGACCCTCAGTGCCACAGAATTCCAGGCATCTCAGTTCAGTCAGTTGTAGTTCAGCTGTAGTTATGCCTGGTTTTTTTTTCTCCTTTCGCTTTCCCATATTTTCACTTCTTTATCACTGTCAAAGTCTGACGTTAACCTACATGTGCACTCAGAATCACCGGGGCAGAAATATTCAACATGCTGCTTGTAGAACACATTCCAGCATCACAGCAGAGACATGGATGCCAGGATAATCAAAATTTGAGAGGTGCAAGTACAGAATTCCTTCTCTACTTAGAAAAAAAAAATCTCCTTTAGTGATTTTTGTTGGAAATTATTGACTGCTATGTAGGCTGAAAGCTTGATTCACTGTTCTTTGCTGAGAAAATTACAGCAAGTTATCTCACCATCTGTGATACTCATGTGGATTCTTCAGAGGAATGGCACAGTTGTTATCAATCAAATTGCTTTATCAAACAGACCTCTGCACTCTGCACTATCAGAAGAGTGTGTTCACAGGACAAAATAGAGAAAAATTATATAATGTATTACTCTCCTCTATTTCTTTTTAAGATGCTTGGGTGCTTGATTTACTGCTGTCCAGGAAGGCAGGTTTGCTGAATTCATGTGTGTAAAACACTTGAGATGCACATTCTGTACAATACCCTCAGAAAATGCTTTCACTTCACAATGCCCTCCGGCAGTTGTACAAATCAGAAATGTGAGTCTGTAGGTTGTAATCCTTTAAGACAGCTTTCTCAGTCTTCTGGGCTGAGGTATAATCAGACAGCATTTCTGGAACATGGCAAACCAATCAGGAGCAGACATTTTTCCTACACATTAAACGGCTTTTTCAAGATGCTATCATTAAAATCTTATACCAAAATGTTAATTGAACAATATCAGATTCTCGCACACCTCCATCTCTTTTCCTTTCTTAAAATTGAGTTTAGTAATGGAAGTGTTTCTCAAGCCAGCTAGCCAATGTCTGAGAATACAGAACAGTTGTCTCTAGTGAATCTTCTCTGTTTTTCTTTCGTTAATTAAATAGTCGACATTGTAGCATCCTCATTTCTCACTTGTTTGAACTGGATCAGCTTCCATTCTCAGAACATTTTGTTGCACCAATTCATTCTAATCACACTGCTGCCTTGAGCATGTATTTAATCACATCCCTGGGAATAGAAGCTGTGTAGTTCTATCCACATGCGTTGTACATCCCCAAATTCCAGAACTTTGTTGTTCCTTCACTCCATCCCTGGCTTTTTGTATAAGCCTCCCATGCACCCAAACCTCATGGAGTGTATTTTGCTCTTCATCTCTAGTGAGATGCCAATATAGCATGATTGTCTGACAATATGTATTTTTGTCTACTTATCAGTTTGTAACTTTTACTATTGGTATAAAAAAATAACACAGTCCAATAAAGAGCTGTGACTTACCGTAGCTGTAGTATACACATCTTTCAGCCTCTCATTTAGTTAATGGGATTTTAAAAACTTACTTTTTTCTTAATCCTGAACTGAATTCTTTTCAGTGATGAAAAGCAGAAATAGTTCAGTTGGCATAAATACATCACATTAGCTGGTGTGTGTGTGTGTGAGAAAATCAGGCTCTGTCAGTGCAGTGTGGTTGTGGAACTGTTGTCATACGTGGTTTACCAAATATTTGCATTATCCAGCTTGGTTGCATTAAAGCATCTTCTGAAGTGAATTTGAGGTAAATGTGTATAATGGCACTTGGGGTTCTTCTGACTTTAGCTGGTCATGTCTGATGAGCTGCTGAAGAATTTTAGAATTCCTTTACAACACCGCTGATATTTGAGTAAGCAAGTTTTTCTCCATGTATGGTGATCTCATGTGCCCTTTTTCCTTTTTATACTCTCCTGCTCCCCTGCTCTTTCTTTCTGTACTCTGGACATGCAAGATGGCAAATGACCTGTCAAGTCTGGAGCTATGTGCATGTGCTGGCCAGCCAGCAAAATATCAAGCAGAATGTTGAATAGCTGAGTTGTGCCTATCTGACCTCAAGTGTGGGTGCTGCTGGTTTTTTCTCTTGGGAATTTAATTAACTCTGAGATAAAAGACAAGCCTAGCACTCTTTATCATTTTGTCAAAATTTGCAAGTGCATACGTAATTTACTATGGGCAGAAAGAAGGAATAGGAGACAGATAAGTTGCATTCAAATTATAACAAGAAAACCATTCTGTCCAAAACCAATAACGAAAGCCCTCCACTATCCCAAACCCCCAATATTAGCATGTTTTCAGTAGTGAGTTCTTATATGAAAGATATTTACTGCCTGTAGTTCTTAGTTTTCATCTAGCAGTGAACTACTTAATGCTTATATGCTTCAAACAAATGGAATTAAAATTGTGTAATGTGCACTCATTTTTGGCAACAGTTCAAGAAAAATTCTTTTTGGCTTGGAAGGATTAAATTCTCTCTTAGTTGCTTTAAAATGTTCTGCTGGCCATGCTGCTCAATATAGTTACAACTGTGAATCCCTGCATGGTCCTGGATTTGTTACAGAATTTACTAAAGCCAGCAGGATCCAGAATTAGAGTGTTTCAGCCTACTTTATTAAATAAGCCCCTAAGGGTCTTTGCTATTACATTGTGCTTAAGTGCTACAAAAGAAATTATTTGACGCTCTAAGTTGGATCCTGTCTTAACTGTTCCTGTGAAATGAAGACTGTCAAGAAATGCTCATAAATGCCTGGGAAGAACAGGTAGAGCTATGATAGAGCTAGGATTTTCTTTGTTATCCTCAAGTTTGTAGGTAAATAAGAGAAATCCATACTTTAAAAGCTATTCAGTCTGTCTTTACTTATCAAGTATTTTAAAATTGTGCTGTACAAACCCACAAGGAAATAAGTGGAAGAACAGTCACTATTGAAGTTTATACAGCCATCCTTATGTGCCTGTTTATCTGTCTGTTCAGTCCTCTTCTCCAAATTTCCTGCATTTCCTGATCGTCTCAGAGCTATTCACATTCCTCTAAGTTTTGTGAACATTACTGACCCTTAGAGGATGAGGAACCAGAGCAAGCTCCCAGGCTGAGGAAAGGCAGGCAAAGCTGAGCTGTAATACACACTCTACATACTCGGCTTGACAGCATCTGCCAGTTAATCAATGCATATATAATTTGTTAATAACTGCAGTGTATGTGGTCTCTGGCTTGGGGAGAGTGTCTTAGAGGACATAATTTTATTATTTCCATTATTCATGGAACATCTTGTAGTGCTAAATGATATACAAGCAGTGGGAAGATGGAAAACTCATCTCCGCTTGATCATAAACTGCAGAAACCTCCAGGGACTAATGAGTGTATTGCTGCTTTGTGCTCTCACCGAGGCCCAATGACAAACAGAACATCCACAGCCAGATGCAGATGAGAAATCATCCATCTGTACTCTGACTATCTTTGATCTGACATTACAATTAAGTAATTGCAAAGGATGAGCAGTGTATGTGGGCACTCACGTGCACGTGCATACAAGGGTATCTCGCCTCTGGTACTTGTTTCTTTAATTTACAATCCACAAGAAACTGTGAGGATGTCTTACTTCCATTAGTAATGTTATCATTGCTGTTAGATTCTGGACAAATGCACTGTTTGTAGTGATATGAAATCTTTCCCCTGAGACTCTCCTGTTTAAATATCCTCCTTTTGTTTGAAATAAAAGACACTTTAAGTTTCATTTTTCCTTTACTTCTGCCTCCTTCAGATGTTAAAGAATAAGGTATCATATTAATTCTGCTTGTAGGAATTCATTCCACTCTCACGGGACCATAAATGCATCGTAAACTGTATGTGTTGGGGGCCGGGGGGAGGTATCCTCCTTTGTTCTCTTTGTCACTGTGTACCAAACGGTTCTACTCCCAGAAAATGGAACATTATGCCTACAATATTTTTATCACGCTATCTATAAAAGACAAGCCATGAAAACAGTGCACCAGGAAGATACAAGATCAGAATAAGGGCCAGTTGTTTTACAGCAGCAGTGTGCTGCTATCCTACACCTTTTAGGTCTGTTTTCCAGCTCTCCTACCGCTTACGTTTCTGTTGAAAAATGACTTAGGGAACAAACCCGTATGGTCAGCTTTGGATGATCAAAGCAGGAGAAAAATCAAAGAAAAAGCAATGAGAACACTTTTTTAAAAGAAAAGGATGGAAAGGGGGAGGTATGGATAATGAGGTTCTTAACCTCATCTGCAAGCCCCAGTTTCAAATTTCTTTGTACTGAGCAGTAGAAGTGGGCTATCAGCAATATGTGACTTTTACTGGAACATTCTCTAGTGAGCTCAGATGTCTCTCAGAAGTTATGAGAAATTTTCTTGTTATTTTGACAAATTTAGGATCAGATTTCTGTAGTGGTTGCGTGCTGCACCTGCAGATTCCTTCACACAAGCAGGCTCCTGGAGGCTCCTGGAGTCACTGTGTGCTGCCAGTGGAGCCTGGACAGAGACTGATGCTGCACCCCTGCAGGCAGTGCTCCCTGACAGCTTCACAAATGACTTGGACACAGGACTGGAAAGGATGCTGAGCACGTTTGCAGATGATACAAAACTGGGAGGAGCTGTTGACTCCTGTGATGCCAGGGGGGCCCTGCAGGGAGACCTTAACAAATCAGGACTGGGCAATCACTGACTGTATGAAGTTCAACAATGGAAAGTGCCAGATTCTGCACCTGGGGTGGGGCAACCCTGGGTGTATGTACTCCAGTGGAACAGACTGGAGCATGAGAGGCTGGAGAGCAGCACCGTGGAAAAGGACCTGAGGGTCCTGGTCGATGGAAAGTTGAATGTGAGTCAGCAGTGCCCTGGCAGCCAGCAGGGCCAACCCTGTCCTGGTGGGCATCAGGCACAGCATCGCCAGCCAGGCAAGGGAGGGGATTGTCCCGTTGTGCTCTGCACTGAGGCTGCCTCACCTCGAGTGCTGGGGACAGTTTTGGGTGCCACAATGTGAGAAAGATATGAAGCTGTTAGTGAGTATCCAAAGGGGGGTAACAAGGATGTTGAAGGGCCTTGAGGGGAAGCCGTATGAGGAGTGGCTTGAGGGCACTTGGTCTGTTCAGCTTGGAGAAGAGGAGACTGAGGAGAAACCTCATTGCGGTTAAAACTTTATCCTGAGGGGAAGAGGAGGGGCAGGCACTGATCTCTGCTCTGTGGTGACCAGTGACAGGACCCGAGGGAATGGCCTGAAGTTGTGTCAGGGGAGGTTTAGGATGGATATTAGAAAAAGGTTCTTCCCCCAGAGGGTGGTTGGGCGCTGGAACAGGCACCCCAGGGCAGTGGTCACAGCACCAGCCTGACAGAGCTCAAGAAGTATTTGGACAATACACTCGGACACACGGTGTGACTCTTGGGGATCGTCCTGTGCAGGGCCAGGAGTTGGACTTAATGATCTTTCTGGGTCCCTTCCACCTTGACATACTCTGTGATTCTGTGATTTCTTCTCAAACAGAAACTGTGCAACAAATAAAAGGCATTTTCGGCCACTTTTGTCTCTTTATGTTGCTTGCTCTCCATTCATCTCTTGGTGCCTCATGCTTAATAGCCTTGCTAATAAAAAAAGAAAATCAATTTCACTTCACTAGATTTCCCAAAGAGATAGCAGAAAGTGTTATTGGTGGAATTTATTCTTGAAACTTTGTTATAAAAGAACTCCAGGCCTTACTGAATACCGCACCAACTACTTCTTACAGGGGATCAAGGGTTGGTGCTGTGAGGTCCTTCTTCCTCTGACCCTGTGGTGCAAATACTTCATTTGTATTCAGCACATTTAGCTGAATCTGCTAAGTAGTCCATCAGAAACACAATATTTCCCCAAGAAAAAGTATTCTTGCATGGTGCTATAAAATGTCATAAAATTATAGCTAAGGCAGTGGTGTTTATCATGTTGTGTTACTCACTATGTGCTACATAGGAGTTGAACTAGGGATTCAAGGAACAGGAAGAAGGCTCTTTTCCTTTGTTCCAGCCTTTCCTTGTTTAGTCACAATATTATAAATGTACATCTAGTCAGTTTGATCTTTCCTTAAGCCTTGGAAAGCATGGTTTTAGGTTTCTCAGTTCAGTGATCTGCTTTTGTTCTGCACGATGTCTGTGTTAAAAGCTTAGATGTTATGGAACACAGGAGTCAACACGTACAGCAGAACAGCACTTTCTGTCTGCCCCTGCTTACAGGATGTTCTGGGAGTCTGTGTGCGTGGGAAACTATTCTGTCCTCTCTTCAGTTTTTGAAACAACATTTTGGTAGTCTCTCAGTATATTCTAAAGAGGTTTTACAGATAAGAGCTCCATCTGTCAACATGGAAAACATTTTACAATTTATTAGACAGTTCAGTGTGACATATAGTTCATCAGAAAACACAGGGGCTAATTTCTGTTGAAGATTTGCATGTGAATAAAAGATTGTAAGATTGATTACTTCCCATTTGTCGTTTGGTAGATGCTATTCTGCCATAAAGACCTTACAATTAAATTTTTAAACCTAGGACCCAGGAATCGGGTACATGTTTGGAAGAGATCTCATCCAGAATCTGTAGAAATTCATTTGTCGTGATGGAAGGGTGAGGAAAAACAGCAAATCCACGCTTAAGTTTTGTATTTGTCTTCCTTACTGTGTGTATTTTCTGCTAGCTACTGCTTAGGGTTAAATATTTGCCCAAGGTCATACAGTTTTCCAGCAGAATAGGTGACAAATTAAATGACTTGTAAGGTATGTTCTTTAAACGAGGCTCCATTATTTGAGTGGCACAGTCCTTCTCACCTTGAACTTTTAAAATTCAGTAATTTTTACTTATATCCGCTCCTAGCTTGTGGTCATGTTAAGCAATAATATAGGCTATATATAACAACAGTAATCTACTTCGATCTTTTTTTCTTCTCCTCCTTCTTGCAGCCCTCTGGGGTGTTGCAGTTTCCATAAGATGATGTATTCCTAGTTAGAATTTAAGTCTAGTGACTGGAAGTTCAAGGTTCGCATCTGCTCAGAATAATATTCCTGGACTATTGCCTATTAATTATTCTCTTACAATAGCTTTGCAAGCAAGTATCATGGGTCAGGATGATTTACACTTCCTTGAAATTAATCTAATTAATAGATAATTTTACCATTGTACTTTCAAAGAGATGATAAAGTTCAACAGTAATGGACTCTACTATGGATTTTTCTATCTATTAATATCATTATGGATCAAATTTGGTGATCAAATTAATTCATAGGTGGGCATTAAAAACCTTTGATGAAATAGTAATTTTTTAAAAATCTCATTCCAGTACTGTTGTAACGTGCTGCTTAGGAGGAATGAATTAAATGAATCAAACCTAACTTATTCATTATTAGACAACAGCATAATTAAAAAAAGATAAAATTTTGGTTTTTTAGTGGTGTCACTACCTTACCTGGTTTGATTCTTAGATAGGGTAATTGACAAATTTTGAACTGCTTTGCATTTTGCATTTGTGCCTTAGTGGACTATCATTGTATCATTTCTTTCTCTCTGATGCCATTTTTAATGGGCTTTTAGTTCAGCTTATTGAGCAAACCATTTACCCCTATATAATAGAATAACATAATTTTCCCCTAGTCAGCAGTGTTGCCTGCTGTGGTCTGCTTCTGCTGCAGGTGGCAAAGGGGGTCTTTTAAGGTCTTTATTTTTTTCATGGTTCAGACTTGATTCTCTAACTTAGCTTGTGTACCACCACTTTTGCTTTAATTGCTGGATTTGGGTGGTTTTTTGCCTCGTAGTTGACTTGTCAGAACCTCTGTGATTCTCCTTCCTCCTCAGTCGCTGTGCAGTAAAATAGTTCAGCAATTTATGCATGACTTTTCTATGTATTAATTATCACATAGGCAATCTGTCCTGTGTTCAGGCAAGACAGAGAAAACTCAGAGAACTTTAACCAGTGCAGAGCTTTCCTATAAATTTCGGTGTTCTTTGGATCACCAAAGGGAAACATTTTGGGTGTATGAGAAAAGCTGCATTACTTCTCCATTTCTGTGAGTGTCCAATAAGAACAAGAATAGACAGAAGTGAAAGATGAGCAGCAAATATCGTGCTGTACTTACTGTTACTTTATCATCCCCAGTTTTATGATATCACAAAATCTCTTTTTCCTTTCACTTTAAAGGGATGTGTCAGCTGCTGTCTCTTTGAGGTGATGGCACGAGGCTTTTAGGAGATGACAGCTTTAGTGTAGAAAGGCAGAAGGGTGAAATAAAATGTTTGTAACACTAGTAAGCTTACTTCATCCTCTAATGCTGTGTACAGCTCTGGTCTTCAGTGGACAGCTTATGACATGGTTGGTACAATCTTGGTCAAAATTTCTAGAGAGGCTAAATCATTTAGTGTCACAATTTCTCTTAACTCTGTTTAAAAACATAGTGAATATTCCTATGTAAAATGACCTGGCTGTGGAAGGTTTCCTGTTACGATACAGCCCAGGCACAATGTGTTTCCCTGAGACACTTCCAAAGTACTTGAGTTAAGGCTGAACATTGCAAACTGGTTTTAAAGTAGTATTTAAAGACTTAAAAATAGATTGAGATGCTGTTTTCAAGACCCATTTCTGTAGCTTCCCTGTCAGAAAGTGGAAAGTGCTTTCCAAAAATCTGACCCTAAGCCCAGCAACTCTTGTTATTCCTGCTGCTGCAGCCTTTTCTGTCCTGCCTGGCGTGACAGAGACCATTTCTGAAAGTTGTTTTGTAAAAGCTTTTTGGAGGTCATCTGTCTCCTACAGCTGATACCAAAGTTAAAGTAACAGAAGACTCTATGAATGTTCTGCAATGGGAAAAAAAAAAAGTCGATTAGACAAGCCCTGGAAAAACAGAATCAAGCAACCATGGTTCTTGAGATACTGACAGCTCATTAGCTAGAAGCAAACGACTTAAGACTCATGATGGGTATGCTGATCGCTCATTATTATTGGGAATTACTGGAAATAATTATTGGGAATCTAAATAAAATTGAGCCATGAAGTATCTTCAGTAGGGAATATTTGTAGCTGAACACATACTAGTGAGATCCCTTTTGAAATATTGAGTTTATTTCCTGGGGTCAAGGAGGATGACCTGAAAGCAGAAGAGCAGACATTGAGAAGCTGATGGATCTGGAGGACCTACTTTTTGGAACATTGAAGAATTTGGTTCAATTACCTTGCTAAATCCAATTGAGAGAGGATACATCAAAGCTCTGTTTCTCAGAATGGACAGGACCAATTAGATATGTTAAAACCAGTCTTTTGTTTAGAAAACTGCTTCTAATCTAGAGACTTTTCATTTAAATTAGTACTTTCCAGGTAAATACTTCCGAAAAGGTGGTGCCCACAGTAACACCCCAAAGCACCTTCTTTCACTGTAGTGACAAACTTTCAACTCTATTTCTTGTCCTACAGGGCACTTTGCGTGGCCTAAGTGGAACAGTACTTTGCTTTTCTTAATACAACTCAGATCAAACATCTGGATCTCAGTACCGAAGTCTTCAAAATATTAACAGGGCTAAAATACAGCAGCACATGACCATTACAGCAGCCACAGGAGCAGTGTCATGACTGAAAAACAAAAACCAAACAACTACAGGAAGAAGGGGCACATATACTGACTACTCTCTGCTTCTAGAAAGTGAAAGGCTGTTTAGTAAGATAAAAAGAATTATTATGAGATGAAGGATGATGTTCTCAGAGGGAATTTAGCATGGAATTAGTCAGCTAGACAGAGGACTATGTATAAATGAAGAATAGTTAAGTACAAGATTCTTAAAAACAGTTATAAAAGGAGAAACTGACAGGGAGGTTTGACTTAAATGGAAAGTTAGGGCATAACTGCAAAAAAAAGGGGGATTAAAGAATTAAATATTGCAGTTCCTTAAGGTAAGTAAAAGAGGAAAATTTGAAAACAGTATTGTTGAGTAGTAAGAAGCTGCTGAAGCAGAGGCACTATCTGGCAAAATAGGGAGTACTGAGTGACTTTTTGGAGGATCAGAGTATCTAAGAATAGTCAGAGGGTATAAAATTAGATGTTGGGGTACTCAGTGAGGTAGTAGCTTTCAGACAAAAGGAAATGGAGTAAGACAGGCTGAAATTTGACCAGTGACATTTGTGGTGAATGCTGAATAACTAAGAATGAGAAATTGAAAATATCAGGGTTTAATGTCTTGGAACATTAATATCTGAAGTTGGATCTTCTGGCCATTAAGCTGTGGGAGTCCCAACAGACCTAAGGTTTCAACCAATTAAATCTATTTTCCAGCACTGTGGGATTAGTTACATGTGCAGAAGCAAGGAAATTTCAGATAAATATTCTGATTGCTCACATATTCTGGTTTTGATTTAATTAAAAAAAGTACAAAAAAAACTAACCAAAAAGGAAGGGCATCATTAATTTTGGCATCTAAACTCAAATGATAAATGATCAGCTGATTAGTGATGTGCATTTTGTTCCTTTAACTTCTTCAGTAATGTGTGAATGTCACATTATATAACACTTCAAATGAATAAACCTGGAAATGAAATAAGTTAGGATGCATCTTTGTGTTCCTCCCCTGACTGGTGGACAACTTGTCTCATTAATCTGTATAGTGGTGTTAATTTAAACAAACAGCATTATTTGTTGAGATTTATGGCCGGAAGACTTAGAGATTCACTGCAAAAATCTTATGCTGCTTTATTTTTAGAGCACTGGGACAGATTTTCTGACTTTTAGTGACTGGAACATATCATAAACTCTCATAATTTGTAATGACTGACAAACTACTACAGACCCAAATATTCTGACAGAGAATGTGGGCACAATGAAAGATGGTCAGTGACCTGTGGCAGTCGGGTGTTTTGTGCAGATTCCTTCTTGTGTTGTAACTGCTGCCTAACCAGCACCGGGGTAAGGATAGAGATAAAAACTGATAACTGCTACCTAAAAGCGAAGACCTTTGAGAGGAATAATGGAAAACACTGAAAACAGATGAAACAGTAAATGTAAGAGTAACATTCCTGCATTCATTATACATGCTTTTTTGAATGTCACAGATGTTGAAGAGTCTAGGATCTATTTTTAGAAATAACTGAGTATGATTCTGGTTCTAAATGAACTTCAGGAAAACTCTTCTTTGCCTGGTACTTCCAAAGGGTTGCGGGGCACATTATTTAATCTCACTGGTGTCTCTGGCAGCTTCCCTGCTGGAAAGGAAAATCTCACCTCTAACCTCTGGACACTGTGATGGGTTCATTAAGGTTTGAATGGCCTTATTCTACTGCTTTAGACCAGATTGGTGTTAAAGATAATTGAAAATATATGGCCACAGGGCTATTAGTGTGTTGGAGAGATTCATATCCTACAGAAAGGTTGTGGGCAGAACCTGCTTCCTGCACCAGCAGCAAAGATGAAGATGAGAACTTGTTGTTCATATCCAGATCAAGGCTTGCACAGCTGGCACCTCAGGAAATTTCCCTTTGGCTGTAAGCTATAGAGGTGCAATATTGGGTCCCACAGATGTCAGCAAGAACACTCACAGGCTGAGTTTGGTGACACCAGACTTGGCTCGAGTGGGAGTTGAGGGATCCTGAGTGTGCAAATTGAGTAACTCATACACAAAGGCCCTGGGAAAGAATAAAAAACATTAAAAATAATATTTTTATTTTTCTTACTGTTCCAGTTAAAATTTAATTGTGCTTCTGGCTTTCTTTTGCTCTCCTTTAAATCAATTAGAGAGATCTTTATATGAAGGAGGAAGAGAATTCCACTGTTGGCTTTGTTCAGTGCACGTAGCTGGATATGCTGGCATAGAACCAAGTACCTGGATAGTAGATTATGTCTTTATTACGTCTTACACAAAAATTAAACTCAATTTTAATGTTTTGGGGTTTTGTACTACTTTTGTTTGTTTCTTGCATGCAAATAAGTAAAATGTGGATACAGGGAACCAGGGGTTTGAAATAATTTTTGACACATGAAAATCTCTCTATATTTGATGGACTAAAGGATGGAAAACTGTGCTAGGTGCCCAATTGTGTCACATTTCTTCCATCAAAATGTTCTGGATCAGCTCTGATGGAGAGGCTAGGAGTGGTTTCTTTTAAGTTTAAAAAAACCACAAATAGGATATATTTGCATTTTCACATCTAGCACTTTTAGTTTTTGCTACAGAATCGTGTCCAAATGTGTTTTTATCTAAGCCTTATTAGACAGAGATTGATAATCTTCTGTATGATTTTTTTCATGGGCTTTTTCTTGTGCATATGCTGGTTCAATGATGCATTTTCATATGAAACACATAAAGCTTTTTAAAGCAAAAATAAAAGCACAGAAAATCCAAATCAGTTCAATTACACTTGCAGGTTAAAATAAAGCTGTAATATATATCTATTGTATCTAAATGCTAACTCTATGAATTTTTGATCTTCTTTAAAAATGTAAAAGTTGGATTTGATTAGATTAGCTCAGGAGTAATCTACACTGAATAGATCTGTCTTCCTTTCATGTGATTTGTCAGTGTTTGTAGTGGGTTTGTACACACAGCTTTCACCATTATTTTCCAGGCAATAAAAGCAGCCATGCAGAAAAGCCACCCATAAATGTCAGAAAACAGAGATATTTTGTTGCATTCCAAGGGCTTTGAAGGTCAAGTTCAATTCAGTTAGCTCACCCAGCGTGAGAGGAGCGTGATACGATGATGGAATGTGTGTTTGGGTAGGATATATATGTTACTGTCCCTGTACTATTCTATCAGGATAACAGATCAGTGAGAGATTAAACTTTACTGCTTGGAAGAATTTCTTTTGGAAAACTATCAATTTTTATGATTTTCTCTAGCTCCTATTGAGATGCTGTGCAGAAATAATGAATCCAAAGAATTTACAGCTTTTATAACAATGGAGATTGACTCCTGGTTGTGGCTTTTGGGTGCCATTCAACTGCATATATTCACAAAATAGGACTCAGATCATGGATTTTATTATAAACATGAAATTGTGTTTTGCTTCCTTCTGATGAAAATTAGGTTGTATAAAAATGGTTTCCTAATTCCTAGAAGTGACAGGTCAGCACAAAAGGTAAAGTTTTCCCACTCCAAGGAATCTGTTCTGCCATGTCCCACCATAGCTCTGTGCTATGTGGTTACCTTCCCCTGCCATGCCCCGCTTTTTTCTTTTTATAAAGAGAAGACATGATCAATAAAGCTAATAATTAAATTGTGAGCACTACCTTGATCAGTGCTTTTATTGAGTCTCAGTGCCCTGATTTAAGGAGCTCCCCAGTCAATGGAGGGATATGCCATCAACTGCTTGAGCAGTGTGTGAGCAGTCGTGGTGTTTTGTAACTGCAATGCTGCATATTCTTTGCTATCTGGAGTCTCCCTTGTGGTGGCTTCTGATAACCTCTTGCTCATGTTATCCAAGGATGAATAATGAACAGACTCCTACCTGTAGAAGGAATACAATTGTGTTAAATGGGCAAGAAATTTTGTTTAAGTTCCTGCTGGTTTGCAACATTTTCCTGTAATGGTACGAGCAGAAGGGAGTAAACAGGGTCAGATCATGCCAGTACCTGAAAGAAATCTCTCTGCCAAAAATGTACTGGTCATTTGCCCCTCTGTGTTGGTACAGACACTGCACTGCTCAGTGTAGCCCCTCCTGCAAATAAGATTTAAAATGTAGGCCTGCCTCCTATTTTTCATTGGGATCATAAAATAGTTGGATGTGCTGCTATGAGCATGCAGTGTTCAACACAGCTGATCTGCATCCCAGATGAAAAGCTCTGTTCTGTAGTGCTGTGATAATAATACGATCGTTAATGTTTCCAATAAAAGTGCCAGGCTGGGTTCTGCATGCCTTCATCCAAACACACCCCCTAAACCCCCGCCCTGTTCCGTGTGTGTCCTATGGTGCATTGCTCTTGTGCTGGAACATGCACTCCTTAGGTAGAATAGACCCTAATGCGACCATCCCAGCAAATCCCACATCCTTCACGTGCCTGCATTTGGTGTCCTGAAGGTTTTCAAGTCCTCGGAGGGGGCTCTGCCATGCTGGTGTCCTGCTTTTTGTTTTGTTTTTTTTTTTCTGTTCCTCCAACTCCTTTTTCTAAGCTTCCAATAAAGAAAACAGTATACAGAAAAGAGCAAGAATTAAGCAGGGAGAGTGTTTTTTCCCCTCACTAAAAGTAGCATCCTTCCAGCTATAGGGCAGAAAATTTCAAATTCCCATTACAAAATAGCTGGTCTCAGCCGAGTCTTCTGTGTAATTAGGTCGTGCTTTTTATCAGCTATAAATGGTTAAGCCTATTGGAATGTTACTCAATGTGCCAGGAGCAGACAATGCTTGGAGGCACTGAATAATACATTTTGCTTTTCTGATGACATATGTGGCAGTTATGTATGGATGAAGTAGGCTGGAACAGGTTTATCCAAAGTAACAGGGAGATTTCCATGTCTGATGGAAAACAGACAAATGGCCAAAACAATTTAGAGCCCAGGTTTCCTTGCTTTGTGTAAAAGGCCATCTATAGAGGCTGCTCTTGCCTCCTGCCAACCCAGGACAACATTTCTACAGCTGTGCTGGAGAGTCTCTTGGTCAAATGTAAAAGAAAAGAAAAAGGAAAAAAAGAGAAGAGACTACAAAGGATCTCCTGCAGCCTGGCTGAAGTGCAACATCTCTGCTTAAGAACGACTTCTTTATAATGCAGTTGCCCTCCCTTTTTTTTTTTTTTTTTTTGAGGAGACCAGTGTGTAAGACCTTCTTTTTCTGCTCTCTGAACTTGGACCTTCGCCTGGTGAAGGAGGTGTCTAGCACTTGTATATTTTTGTATTTCAGAGCAAAGCCAGCCTTTTATTCAGCCAGACCTTAGAGTCCATATGGCTCCTCACACTAAGCAGGGTTTGTATCCCTGCCTCTGGAAGAAGACATTCAACTCCACTGTGTCAGGGTGCCCTGGCTGGCTGAGGGTGCAAGACTAAAATCAATAATGATCCCCTGTTTCTATTTTTCTTCTCATGCTTATGAACAGCAGGTGCATTGCTTAAACTGGCAGAGAGAGCATCCAGAGCAACTTTCCAAAAGTGCTGTCCTCCCAAATAGTAGTGTGGGATGAAGCTGGTGTGAAGGGCCAGAGCAAGAGTCTTGCCAAGTAAAAGGCTGGGCAAGATCTCTTTTGTCTTGCAGTTTTAAATGGCTTTTAGAAGGAAACAGAGCCATAGTGTCAATTTTTTGTTAATTTCAAGTCCAGCATGGCAGTCATGGGTCTTTACAGAAGAAAATTCAGTGGAGAAAGTGTGGGCTTGTCCAGATGGTGGTAGGCAATTACATTTCATTTGTGTGAATTTCTGGTTATGCAGTTTTTGCTCTGTAGCATAAACTTTGCCCCGCAGGCAGAAGTGAGCTGCAGGCAAGTGAAGGTTTCCAGCAAAAGGCATTTTCTTCACAGATGTGCAGCCTGAGAATGTGGGGTTGTTGCAACATTTTATTTACTTTCATTTCTTCTGCCCCTGGGCTGCTGTCAAATGTTTAATTTTATTTGTCTGATTATTATTTTCTTTCTTATCTAGAAGTTACTACTTCCAGAGGTTACATACCAGTGTAGTATTTACTAAACATGTAGGTATGTGATTAACATCCATTCCTCCTGCTGCATACCAATCACACTAATGATTTTACTGCTGCGAGAAAAAATTGAATTTGTCTCCCTTTCACTTTAGAAGCCATCACATTACCTTTCCTGTGAGTTTTTGAAACAAGAAATTGAGCATTTATGGTATTTCATAAAGAATAGCGAAGAAATGCAATAGACTTTTAATAACTACATCTTTTTTTCAAATATAAAGATCTGCTGACCAGAGGTCTGCTGGTATTTTATTGTCTCCTAAGAATCTTTCTTGATGCATTTGTGGGGATATTTGTTGTTGTTTTTTTCTACTGGTTTCTGCAGTTTTTAGTCTATTTCTGGTTCAAAGAATCAACTTTTTGAAAGGGATTTTCATGAAAATGTTGGCAACAGTAGAGTGTCTTTCAGAATGCTTATGAAAATCCCTCAATTACGGATTCAGTCTTATGATATTGCTGATCATGAATCTTTATATATTTCTCTAGAGGAGAGAGAGGTCATCTAAGTGAGGTGTATCTGGCAGGATAAGAGTTAATACTCACATACACATGTTTTTTTTTTCTTTGAACTTTTTCTCTGCAGGTGAAAAATAGCTACAATCAGGTACTACTTCAATAAGTAGTAACAACCAACTGCCAGGTTGAAAGACCACAAATTCTTGTACCAGCAGTTCTATTATAGGGAAGCGTATGTCAGCCTGTGTGTGTGTCTGAAAGCTTGCCAAGGTATTGATAAGAAGAGCTGGGCAATAATCCAGCACCAGAAAAAAAAAAGAAATCACCATTTGAGAGCTGTACTGCAGAGGCTTCTCTTTTTTTCTCCTTTTTAATACTACTTTATCATGCAGAGACTACATCAGTGTTTATATAATATGCATCTACAGCTACTGATGAAGTTCAGCCTAGTTGTGAAGGACATCAGTGAATCAGTAACTGCAGTTTTAGATTAAATATTCTTAACAGATCTTATAGAATGAAAAATCAACAACCTTATTTAAAGTGTGCTTTGCTGCCATGGGGATTTTATGGGGATAGATCTTTTAAATTACTGGACAGCTTTCAGCTGCAGTATTAAATCAAGTAGCAGATGAGCCAAAGGCATGCCTTGCTCAGAAGTTTAGGTTGCTTTGCTGGTACTGTGACCTTGTGGTGTGAGACTGGGACTGTGCTAATGATGTGCTTGTGCCTGGTTGAGTAGGGGCTGTTTGCATGGGGAACCCTGGGCCAGGAGGAAACTGCTGTGGGAAGCTCACATTCAGCTTTGAGTAAGCATGAAATGAATAGCAGGAACAGTCACTGTAGGATGTGGGGAGCTCAAAGTGCTGGAAAGCCTGAAGGGGTCAGAGTACCTCCAGACAAATAAATACTCCTTCTTATTGTGCTTCGAGTTTAGGGCAAGTGGGAATAGTGAGACAAAAGAATTCCTGAAATCTGGCAATGCTTTGCAATTTGAAGGGCTCAGAATCACGGGGGCTTTTCAAATGTAGTAAATTCTCATGCATGATAGCATATGGAAGGCCTTCAAAATACTCCAGAAATTACTCCTTGAAACTTGGAACTTCTTCACCTTACATAATTTCGTATTATTACCTAAATAAGTGTGCTCTTTCTGATGGGAATGCTGTATGTAATAAAGTTGTGCAGTTACCTGAGACTAATAATAGGAGTTTACATATAGGAGGATTATCTCTTATATAAGGTTTTAAATACAGGCTACTGCTGTTACATCAATTATTTGGACTGTGCTGATTCCCGTTTTGTTCATTGCTCAGGTCTTAACCCAGTAAGCCTGAACCCACTCTGCAGAGTTTTGGCTTTAATGAGATATGTATGAATATGTGAGCTGCTATGAACCTAGACACACCACCCGTGCATTGTGAAAACTGAGTTATGTAACAGGTTTTTAACAAATGACAGCAACATAAGAGGTACAACGAGCTGTGTTTTGAGAGCCCTTGAGCTGCCTTAGCCATAGAAAAGGCCAGGGCTCCTGCAGAGAAGGCTGCAAGAAGTAATGTATCTTCTATTCATGCCTTTTTAAACACCATACTCCACAAACACAGTCCTGATTCAGAGTACCTTCTTGCAAGAAACACTTTTCAGGATAAAACTCACATGTTTCTTTCATTGTATCTCTTCTGTCTATTTTTAGATATGCTGCATTTCTGGCATTACTTCTTCATCACTGAACTTCATTTTTGCTCTTATTTCTCAGCTTCCTGGCTGCTTACATTCCAGTTTAGCAAAGATGTCCTTTTCCAAGGGGGAAAAAAAAAAAGTTGCTTTAATCTTAATTTTACTGGTTTTTGAACCAAAACCAGATCTTACTTGTGATATAACCCCTACCTCCTTTATTCTTTCCTCCTGAGAGAGAAACACTGACAGCAATCTCCTGTGGAGTCTTTGAACATATTCAGGTTAACTTTCACTTCTGGAAGAGAGGAAAGTAAACCTTCAGCTACAGATTTTATGCAAATGGTGTTTGACACATGACTATTTCTAGAAGGATCTTTGCTATATAATCTTACTCTCTCTTTGAAAACTTCTAGGACCCCTGCTTGACTATCTCTTCAGCAGCCCTGTTAGAGGGAGTTTCAGGACAAAAGAAATAGCTGGAAGGCATGTTTTTTTTACAATACCAGCGAAACCAGTAAAGTATACTGAACTAGAGTGCTGAAAGAATTTGATTTAATGCTCTGTTGTAATAGAAAGTAGCATTTAAATGGAATGCTCAAGACTATAAAAGAGAAAATTAAATAAAACTATTTTTTACATATAGTGGTCTACAAAATGAAACAAATTCAGTAAGTGTAGCCATTATTGTTTTCAATTGGTATTATACTTGAGTAAAAACTGAAACCCTGCATCAGTCCTATAATAAAAGTAGTACAATGTGCAGAGATATTAAAAAAGTGATTGAGTTACTCACTGTGCCTGTAAAGGTAGGTATTGTGAAAATAATACAATATTACTGTATATTGTGTCACCTAAGAGACCTGAAGCCCTCACATAAGTCTTTACCTTTCATTTGTCCTTCCAAGCTCAGTGCTGCCATGTATCTATGAAAATAACAGAAAGAATGAGTACTGTAAAAAATAAATTTATGAAAAAAGGTTTATTTGCAATTACTGTTTGGGGCATGGTTCCTATGGTTCTTTACTGGAATCTTCCAGAATATTGTATTCAACTTTGTCTTTTAACAAATTCAGGCAGTTACTTGTAATAGATACGATAAGCCTGAAAAACAAAATAATTCTAGAATGAAACTTTAGGAGTTGAGTAAAAATCTCCTCCTGGTGAGTTCTTTGTGATCTTAGGGAAGTTGCTTTCAACCTCAGTTTATGCACCTGGGAAATGGGTTTTTACCGTTAAACTCACTAGGATGGGGATTTATTCCTGCTTGTGAAGTGGTTTCATAGTCTCTGCCATATAATACATGCCATGTGGCAGGGTGTTGTTCTCTGGCTAGAAAGTAGAATAAAGATACTTAGTACAGATCTCAGTAAAATTTGCAACTTAAGAAATTACCTTCCTATGCTGAAAATATTTTCTTCCTCCCTCCCTCCTAGAAAACTGTATACAACACAAAAAAAGGTTTATGTCTTATTATTCTGTCAGGCATTATTGAACTATAAAAAAATGAGCTTGTCATCTCTCACTTCTTAAGAGATTATGAAAGAAAAATGACTAAAACTTGTTCAGACTGTCAAATTCCTGCCAAACTGAAACTAGTGAATCACCCTGGCACTGGTAAATAGCCAAAACTAGATGGTATGAAGCGTATAAATAGTGCTAGGGACCATGTTGCCAAATACGTATATTTATACCCCTGAAAGTAGTTACTGTTTTATTTCCATGAAGTTTTTAATTAAATTCTATCCAGCAGAGTAGTATGATACTCCTGTTTTTATTTCAATTCTTATTTTAACAACATAGATATAAATTGAAGCCTTAGAAATGTGATTCGTGCCTTGCTACTTATTGATTTTGATATACATGCTAGACAGAATGAGCTTGGTGTCTGAGAAATAACTGACAACACAAGTGGGATGATGCTGTTGTGGGGATTGAGTAAAAAGAATTAGAAGAAACTGTTTAGTTCCAGTGTGTGCTTTTGGCCCAGTGGGGTCTCAGCACAGTTCATGTACTCGGATATCAAGTTTCTCCTCTTCTACCACTTTTTTTTTTTTCTTTTTTAAACTGGGAATGAGCCTGTAGGTAGTCTTAGACTCATTAACAAAAGGTAAATTCCTTCTGTTATAGGATACTGTATTCATGAGAAGGGTAATTTTGTTCTTGCCACTGTCATCTAGGCTAGTCAGGTACTATAATGAATGAAATAAAATGTAACAAAAGCTAATATGCCATGCAAGCCATCCAGCTAAGAAACTCTTTAACATATGTCTTACTGTGTACTCCTCACTGAGTATGTGAAAAATGGGAAACATTTAAAAAGGTGTTTATAACTGAATATACATTTCTTATGTAAATGTTGTCAATATCAAAATGTCTACATTAAATTAGCCAAAAAGATATAAAGATTGATTGAGACTTTTATGGTGGATATGCCCATGTTAGAGAAACATTTCTTTTGTTAAGAGACTATTTGCATTCACGGGAACTGAAAATTAAGAAGGAATAAGATTTGTTTCTCTGCGGACTTACTAATTAGTGTTGGTTTAGCTCTCCCAAATGGTAGGATGTGTGAGTATTTAAAATGTTGATGCAGACAAATTTTGAGACAAATTACAATTCATACCTGTATATAGCTTCAGACTTCTCTGTCATATCCTAATGACATGTAGAATTTCTGGAGTCTTGAGTGCTAAATTTTAAGTTTTATCAGAGGACTGATAACAAAATCCATTTATCTGCAGTAAAGGAGATTTTAAAAGAAGCACTTAATGACAAATAGTGCCTGGGTTTGGTTGTTTTGTTGTTTTTTTGTTGTTTTGTTTGTTTTTTTTAATGAGCAGGTAAAGAACATAGGGACTTAAGGGAATGTAATTACTTTTAGAAGTGCCATGTAGAATATTTGTGGCCACTGAGCAGACTTCTTTACTTGCTGCTTTAAGAAGGCTAAAATCATGAAAATATGTGCTTTGGTGTTTTTCAGTATTTTTACAGTGAAATTTATAGAGGTGCCGAAATGCCGATTTGCAGTAGTCTTTCCCACAGAGAATGCCTATTGTTGGATCTCATGCCTTCAACAAAAATTGCAGGGGAACTGAATACTTAATATGAACGTCCTTTGTACAAGTTGATAAGTAAATATTGTGTTTGCATATGGCTAGATTTTTTTTTCTAAAACAGTTTTAACAGATGCCTTAATTCCTTTCTGTTGTAAAAATTCCTTTCTCTCATTTGAATGTTCTTGTTAGTGCAGATTCTTTCTGGCTAAGCAAAATACAGAGAAAAATCTTTGCTGTTTTCCTTTTCAAACAATATTTTCTTACATAAAAAAAAAGAAGGCCACAATTTTTCTTTCATCTGGTAGTACAGTGCATTTAAAGAAAAGAAATATAAAAATCAGGCGTTATCCTAGTGAAGGCCAAGAAATCTAGCTACGCAATCTGAATTCTTCTCAGGGCCAGGGCTGTTTAGAACAACTCCCTGTGAGAAGCACATAAAGCTGATAGTAGTGTTTTCAAGTTCAGAACAGATCTGAACAAAATAAAGGAAGTAAAGAGTGATATTCAATAAACCAGGAAGACAGGATATGTGGAAATCAGGTCGTAGCATCATATAGGGCAGCAATCTTGCTTCCTGCTGTGGATGTTTTGATTGAAACATGCTCATGTAGTGGAACGAGACTCTAAATTCCCCTTTAAATATTTGCAATATTTTAATTCTGATTTGCAATAAATAATATGACTAATCCATGCTCCCTCTCATTGCTTTATGATTATCACTTGCGCTGCACATCTTGGCTGCTCTTAGCACTTACGAGGCTCTGATATATAGCTAAACGTTTCTGACTCCATCTGCTACAAAGAGAAGTGACACAGAAGTGCTCCCCAGCCATTTTATTGCAATTTAATGTAAATCTGTTATAATGCAGATGATGAAAAGTGCAGTGGCTTCCATGAATTCTGAGAGCCGCGATTGGGTTGTGGCTGCTGCGCTGCCCTCTGAAGATTTGCTGGGTTTAATTTTACGTTGCACGGCCTTTAGCTGACTGAGGTTCCTCACTGAATCACAGTGCCACAATACTTCTTCACCCTCCTCTTCCTTTTCTCCTCACAGTGACCTTGTTCACCCAACTCTTCCAGCACAGTCTCTCATTGCATTTATCTTTATAAGTTGTGACCTCCCAATACATCAGAACACAGGGCTGTGCAATTGACCCCTGCAATGGACTATTTTGTTAACTCTTGTGTGTGGGAATATTGTAACATACGTTTGAATTTGCTGTGGGCTCGTTGTGATTCTCACTGTTGTGCAAAGAACAGATTCATCTTATCTGTTGCAGTGAGAGCTTGCCTTTACCAGTGCATCATGTGTGATCCTTACTGCCATCGTGTAAAATGAGTGGTGTTAAATGTGTTCTGTGCTGGTTAGTTGGTGGTATTTGTAGATGGGAATTGGGGTGATCAGATCCTGTCATCCAGCATTAAGTGTTATTATACGCTTATGTATAGGCCCTTAGGCAATGACTTTTTTCCCACTGTATTTTCTGTCAATGTTACTGTTTAGAATGATAGAATTACATTCAGTAGAGTAATTAAAGTGTGGCAAATTAGGTAAACCTAGAATGTAATTAAAGTACAGTAAAAACACCTGTAAATGATAATTGTTTCATTCCCTCAGGGAAAATGTGAAAATAATCTTTTTGATAAGAGTATCGTATCTAGAATCCTTACACATTCCAACTAACATGTTTTATCCTTAAGTAATTTGTCTAGAAGTAATTGACTGTAATATTTTTTAAAAATAGCTAAAAATAAAGAGAACATCCTATTTCTTATAAGTTTCTCACCTGCAGACTGGGAAGTTACCCAGGGAGAAAGTTGTGGTCTTTCTGTGGTCACAGTCTCCCGTCCAACCGACTGGATGGCGTAGAGGGGGAAGGGAAAGACTGATAAGATACAGGCTTCAGATCAGGTACATTATTGATAATGGAGGTCATCTTGTCAGAGATAATAATACCTTACTTTGTAAATTCATGAGCCTGGAATAAGGCGGAATGTGGTGCTGACTTCACCAGCAATTTATTCTACAGTATTTAAAGTTAGAGCATGAATTCTGTTGCATGGAATGATCTGTAGTGATGGTAATCTTCCCAGTAAAATTTGTGTGGTGTCACTGCAGATGGCATATTCCTTTTGTGTATTGTCATGTCTAGAGAACGGATGATTTTAAGTGGAGACTTTGGTGTAGATGTTTACATAAAATCTTCATTCCAAATGCAAATAAAATTTAAAGTTGATAGATGTTTTTTGAAACTTAAAAAAAAGGGGTTTTTGTGAGCAAAACTGACTCATTTGCAACCCGTTCTAAAAGAAACTCTGCAAATCTCTGAAATGCAAATTTATTGAAATAAAAAAATCCAGTCACCTGTCTCCTTGTGCTCCTGCAGCAAGGTGACTACCAGAGGAATAATTTCACATAAAGCTTTCTCAAGTGTTTTTCCTTCATCCTACAATTGAAGATATGTATTTTTTTATTAAAACTGACTCTAAATTTTAATAATTTATTTCCTTTCTTTTCATTACAGAGAAAGTCCATTGTTGCTGTGAGTTTCATTGCAGCATTCCTCTGTCTGATCATCGTTCGTCTCACAAATGAAGTAACTTTCCCTTTGATCCTAAACTGCTTTGGACAAACCAGTGTCAAGTGGATCCCATTTTCTAATGGCCAAAGGCAGCCTCTGAGAACTCATTATGGATATATAAATGTAAAAACACAAGAGGTAAGACCTGGTTTTAACAGCCTGGCAAAATGGACCAGTAGGTTTCTTTTTCTCCAATCCCATCTAATGCTTTTTAAAACCTGCCCAGTGTAAAAATTGGAAAAGAGTGTTTTTGAGCAAAGTGGCTATTTTAGAACTCTGCTACCACTTAAATGACCTTTGAAATTTTTAAAATTTCTGTCATGTCTGCAGTGGAGAGAGCAGTGAACTGGCCTCAAATCACCCTTTATTGAGTGAAAACTTGTTTGTACAAACAAGAAAGTCTTTCAGATTAATTTCAATCCATCAATCCCTCTAACACAAAAGGAAATTTTCTTGTGTTTGTTGTAATAAGCTCCTAAAAATGTTTACTTTTGCCTGGGCTTCCCAAAGAAGAAGTAGCTTATTTGTGTTTGTATGGGCATGAAAGACGAAAAGGGAGTGTTTTGTAAGATGAGCATATGTGAGTCTAGAAAATGTATAAAGCTAGAGGTTTACTGGATTTTTCTGGAAATATTGCATTAATACGTGATAGCTATTTCAAAGCCAGGTATGTATTTCCATTCTGTACTTTAAAACTCATTGATGTGTATCTGCTTTTCAGAATACTTGCTGTGTGATAAAAATACTTGTCTGATGAAATTAGGTTTTACAGGGACTCCTGCTTTAAAGTTTCTTAGTTGTCAAAATTTCTAGAGCCTCTGTTGGGTTTTGGTGGTGGTGGTGGTGCATTTTTTTCAGACTTTTCCTCTTTCTTTGTAATATTTGTGAAGTGGAAACTTTCAAAATAAGGTAGCATAAAAAATGAACTCTTTCTATAGTCTATGATCAGTTATAGCACTGCCAGTCATGAGAAATACTATCAGACTTCCACTGACTGCTAGGTTTTTTTCCTACAAAATTGCAATTATTAATGAGTGAGATTCATGTACTTAACAGCTTTTATAGAGAGTGAAAATACTCTACCACTTCATTACATTTAGTCCTGTAAGTGTATTGGACTAGCTAGTTATTATCCTACCTGTAGTGGGTTAAATATGAAAATCAGAAGGAGAGAGTGGCAGTTTTTAGGAGGCAGCTTCTTTTAAACTTATGTAGCTTTTAATCATTGTCCCTGTAAGATGTAGCACTACTTTGGAAGCCAAAGTACATTATCTATAAAGCAGAAAAAGGACAAGCACCTGACAGGAAAACTGTTCAGATGTGAATCTTAGTCCCAGTGAAAGGAATGGGAGGTGCTGTTGAGCTCAAAAGGGTTAAGGCTTCATCCAGCATCTTCATCCCTCTAGAGATGAGAGGGCAGCGTGTTCTGCATGTCCCTGGGTTGTTGGCACAGTGGCAGGCGTGGAATCTGAATGAGGTAGAGCTGCCACGGTCACTTGATCACTATCAGTCTGAACTGATAACTGGAGAGGAGAGGAGCATGCTAATCCGTTTTTATTCACCATTGCCTTCATCAGAGGTTAGAAGTAGTTTGTGAGGGCCTTAATTCATTCTTAAATTTGGTAACATGCTTGGAAGTTCTAACAGTAAATGGAAAGGAATGTCCTGAAGGTTGGTGACCGGTTTCGATTAGTAAAACATTTGTCTCAATTTAGCTTAGGTCATGAAGGACTCCTTAAACTTAGTAATTTTAGTGGTTTTCCCTGTTGTATTTGCAGATTACATTAATATTTGCTAATTAAAATGATAATGAAGAAACTGAACATGGCTTGCTTATTTTAAATGGACTAACTTTTGACTTAATTGTTCCCTGTGCGAGGGAACTTTTGTTGTGCTGCCCATGTGAAAAGCTTTTACACAGTTCCTAACTCACACTCATAGCTTTCTCAGACTATGATTTTTAGAACACAGATTGCTTTGTCAAATAAATATTTCTACGCTACTTTTATTAAAATAGCCAGAAAATATCAATTACTCATAGAGATTAAAAGTACAGATCACTCACTGCTTTATTGCATCAAATACATTGAATTTCTGCTCATTTCATAAAATTAAGATTATATTTTCTTGGTTTTTGTGCTGCTGTGGTATGTAAGATAAGCAGAAAAGTCCACTCTGTGAGACAAGCTAATGCCCCAAACAGATGTGGCCAAGTATTTTGCAAAATAGAACACATGATATCTCATCAATGGGCAAGGACCAAATGGTGTGAGGAAACAGTACCGCAAGGAATTACCAGGAAACAAAGTGATGGGAGGGAAGATAGGAGAGAAGGCTTTCAAAGATGTGAGTTTTGGCTTTTTCTCTTCTATTTAGGGAATCTTTTTACACCTGTTACGTGTGCTCATATTCTCCTAGAGTGTCCTTTGAATCCTGTCACCCCACCGGTGTCTCTTGCTGTCTGATAGCACTCCCTCCTGTTCCTCAGCCACTTCCAAAATCCTTCTTCTTTTCTTCACATTCGTTCTGCTCTCCTTTACCTGTTCCTCTCAGGGTGCACTCTGAAGTCTGGCTGCATACAGCATGCCAGGGCTCTCTGATCCCAACTTCTCAGTGTTCTTAAATGCTTGAATGTACGAGGTCAGCAAACCAGAGGAATTAGGGTAATTTGCTGCCAACCCAGTCAGTCATCTGAGGTGACAGGGAAGCTAGAAAATCTAGAATGAACTACTTCTCTGCCTTTCCTGTCTCTCTATTGCATACTTATTTTCTGAAGTAAAAGGAAAACCAAAACAAACCAAAAAAGGCCCAAGGCCCAAAACTTTAATCCATAGCAATAAAAGATTAAGTTAGGAGGAGCTAATTTCTTTTGGAGTAAGGATGAGTGGGATGAGACTTGAAAAATCTTACGAGATGATGGAAAATCAATTACTTGGTTAAAGTGGTAGTGATAAATCATTTGTATTGAAAAAGATCAGGAAATATGATGATATGAACATTAGTGTTTATCTCAAAAAACTGTGATGTGGCTGTCATTAGGTATGATCAGAATAATGCTGTAAAGACGTATTTCAAGGGTGTTGTGTATTTGACTTGACAGTGTAATATTGTGGAATTTTTAATATTAAAAAGTCTGAAAAAAAATTAAGATTACTAAAAACTAGATTGTATGGGAGTATTTAATATAAAATGCAAAGAGAGACATAACTTAATCCGCAATTAAGGCTGTACATAATGCAGGATTGTTGCTATGGTTTCCTTGATTTGTAGCCATAGCAACAGCTTTGGAAAAGCTGTCTTTATGTACAGTAAATATATTAGATTTGAAATACAAATAGATGTGAGTTGTTGTATATACCGGGCCATTATGTCTAGACACATTTAGTTTCACTTTTGAGATATTTCTGAAATAGAGGATTCTTCACCTTGAAAATTTGTATCCAGAGCCCGCCGTCACTCCCCTCAGTAGAAGAGGATCTTGTAGTAGCCCTCCATGATGTGATCTCTTTCCCCTTTTCAATATCCACATCCAAGGTGACTCCTTGAGATTTGTGGAAAACTGTGCCTGTCTGTTTTGCAATATTGCTGTCTTGCTCAATACATGAATTTTGACCTTTCAGTGGGAAGGAGGTGTATGAGCAAGATGACCTTTCCATCCCTTATTTCCTCCACTTTGTGCCTATGGATTTTTGGTGAGAGGTCCCATGAAATCTGTCTTGAGGAAATGTCGTGCCTTTCATTTGTTAGTCATTTTTATCCTATTCCTGGTGATTTTTTTCATTAAAAATATTAATTTGATACAACTCCACGGTGGTTACCTAATTGAAATCTATTGTCATTGGAATAAACTTTACCCCCCACCCACGTCAAGCTGATGTAATGACTCTTTTTGTATATCAAAAATGGGGAAGCAGAGAAAAAGAAGCAGATAGAGAAAATATAACCTTCCTCCTTCTTTCATACCACTCCTACTCTACAAAGAGTTCTGGCAAAATTAATGAACATCGTGTATTTAAATTGCAGCATTATGACATCAATTTAAAATCCATTAGCAGTTTGAAACTTTATGCTAGGCAAGTCTAATAGTGTTCTTGGATATTTGATTGTGCTCCGTGAAAGGTGAATATTGAATAGATTTTTACTCTACTGTCAGTATTAAAATAATATAGCATTTTCCTACATACGTAAAATCTGAAATATAGCTGCAATAACACTTGAAGCATAATTATAAAAGTATATTCAAGTACTGAACGAAGATTAAAATCGTTCTTGGAAAAGGGTAAGTTCCGAGATGACCTAAAATCCCTACATTAAAGTGCAACTGTGAGACCTAATGGCTTCCTCTAAAATGAATTCTGAGGGAGCAGAGAGCCTTTGTGTCATGAACATTGAAGAATCTTGCGTTACAGTGATGAGCGCTAGATAAAAGGAATGTGCATTGTAGCACTTAAGACTTTTAAAAAACCCTATCATAACTGAAAAACTCATCAATACTGTATTGATATTGAAGAAATATATTTGGCTCATATTATCCCATACCATTTTGTCCCTAATCTGAACAGACCTGTGTACAAGCATTAATTGCTCACCGCTTGTGGCACACACAGCTACGAACACGTGTGACTGGACTGCCTAAGTCTGGTTCCTTTTTTTTTCCTTTTTGCCAGAAGTTCTGTAGTGGAGCTTGGCTGGAATGAGTGGAGGACTCCACAAATAAAATACTCCGGATATGAATATAAACAGGAGAAGGCTACAGAACTTGTACATATTTGTGTTGTCTTTTTAATTTTTTTTTTAACAGAATAAAGTAAGTATATTTAAAAATTACCTGAAATTTAGAGGAAAACTAACAAAACATGCAGAAATATGGGCTGTGATGTGCTCTCTGGCTGTAAGGTAAGGCACATACAATTTCCACAACAGCAAAAACATAGTTGTCAACATGTTAGAAGTGATCATAGGATGGACCCACACCAACCATGAGGGACCACCTGCTTACAAAACTTGAAAAACTAAATTTTAAAATGCATAAGGAAAGCAAAGAATGTGGTGAATGTTTTAATGTTAGTTCCTCTCCAGATATGGGAAGTAAGAAAAATTTTTCTAAAAGACTGAAATGTTTATAAGAAATATTAAAAATATGTAAAGCTAGCAACTGACCTGGGAGGGTTTGTTTTGCCTCTGTTAGTAATGGATGAAAATGACACTATGAAGAGAAACTTGGAGAACAGCTCTGGGTTTCATGTCAGAAGAGAAGGTACCAGACTGTGAACTGCACTGGTGTGTTCAGCTGACTCCAGAGATGCTTGTTTCATACTCTTCTTGGGAAAAACTGGGTCCTAGAGAGGCTAAAAAGCTACATCAGCCAAAACTCACTGTGTCAGAAAGTTGCTTTGGTATTTAATTTCTGACACATGGATGGCTTCTATCCTGTCTTTTCCTTTGGGATCTTGTTCTATGTTAGAACTTAAGAATTCACAGGATATTTTGTTAAGAAAAGGTCATTTGTTTCATAGTAATTTATCATTTATATCCCTTCTAAGACATGGTTTTTTATCAGTTCCACAGTTACTTATTATTTCAGCCTCCGAAATCATGTAATAATAATAATAATAATCATGTAAGTACAACTGAACATGCATTATCTTCTGGATATTTTTCTGTGTCCGTTTTATAAATTGTCAGGAACGATTTTCTTTGGAAGTATTGCAGGAGGATTGGTTACATAACGTTTTAAATGACCATGACATTGCACGTTACACTTCTGAGAGACATTCATATGGTGGGCTGATGGTTTCTGTCCCCCCACCCCTCTTATGTTTTCTAACTGTACCAGAGCTCCTGTTCCTGGCTCTGGGAGCCGTAGGCACACACTTGGAAATAAAATTCCTGCCGAGACTTTAACCACCAAATGAGCAACTCCAGGAGCACATCTTACAGAAACAGACCTCACTAAACCAATTATCGCCAGAATCCTCACTGCCCTCTTCATCTCTCGAACCTTCTTTTGGCCTGGAAGAAGAGAGAATGATGAGAGTAACCTGCAAGGTCCACTTGAAACCACTCAGGCTGTTATGAGCCTACAGGAGAGAAGGGAGCACAGACAATGCATGTCCTCAGCGGAGTAAATCCTGCCAGCTCAGCCATTTTCCTTCTGTATATATGGAATTAGCTTAGGTTTTTAAAGCTGCCACGACTCTGATGGTGTCTCATGAGGAAAAAGTCAAGTGCCAGGATAAATATATCAAGTATTCTATACAGAGGAATTAAATCTGCTCCACACAGAGCCTCAGTGTGATGAGTCAAGCAGTGCTGCCTGTGTGGCAGCTCTGCTTTAAAAAAAAAAAGACTAAGGGACTTGAGAAGAGATTACTATCAGCCAGTGAGCTGTGCCATCAAAAGTCAATCCCTAAAGTATCTGAGCTGGTAGAAATAAATGTCTACGATGCAGTCATGGGCTGGATTGATCTGTTGAATGGAGCTTATAGGTTATATCGCAGAAGGTTACTGGTATCAAAGACTTGCCATCCACCTTGGTTATATGTAATTTTCAGAGATTTCTCCCACCTTCTTGAGGATTTTTTTTTACTGCTGCTGAAGGGTAGGGCTGTAGTAGCTAATGTTAGTCTCCCTATTGAGAAGGTGCCAGTTGTGTTCTCCATGTAAAAAATGTGAACAAAGTCTCCCCAAATGAGAGACAGGACACCTTGAAAATTGACTGGAGACCATTTGGAAAACAGAGGAAAAGCTGACTTTTGCAGTTAGCTAGCTTGATAGGCAAACTTCTGTTAGCTAAGTTTTATTTTCATTTGAATGGCAGGTAGACCAGAAAAGTGAATGGAGTATTCTTTTGGACTGGTAAAGAAAAGAGCAGAGAGGTTTGGTGCAATGTCTTCTTGAGTGAGACCAAACCTCTGGGGAAAATAGGAAAGATATAATGAACAGATGAGAGTGAGGCTTGTCAAGGGGAGGAAGGAGGAACTTACTGATCTTACTCTGGATGAGAACTTACTTCTGTTACCATTACATGATTTCCTCTTTTGTCAGTAGTAGTTGCCAGATGAAGGATGGGCTGCTTTGCGTTAGTGGCAGGCAAGGTGTTTCCTTGGTGTTCCAGTTCATCAGTTGGGAGAGCAGTGCCCTATCATTTCCTCCCTGAATATCCTCCCACTACAGCTTTTTAAAAATGAAGATGCCTTATCAAAAGAAGTCAAAAGTGTCACCCTCCTGATTTTATACCTGGAGTCCATTTCTCACAGAGATTCAAAGGATTGTATCCTTTGCAGGAGAGTGGCACTAGTTTTGGATGTGGTGATGGCAGCTGAGGTACACTTTGTACTGGTGTATAAAATACACCACAGAGTAAAAAGAGTCACTAAAAATGGAATTTTGCTCTTACAATCGTTCCTACACAAGGGCTTTCTGCTGGCTATGGCAATCAGTGAGTGTTGCTCTTTGAGCTCTTGCCCAGCACAGCTCTTCTGGCAGAGATGCACAGCAGAGAGCTGACCCAAGGCTATTAATACTTCCCTGCAGGGAGCCGCGTGCCAGCCACACACACACGGGCACACAGACGTGCGTGGGTGCACATGTAAACACAGCAGCTAGAACTCGCTCAAGAGACAGACTCCTAGCACTGACAGTCGTGCCAATTACTCGTTAGCTTTAAAGCCACAGCCATCTTCCTTGAAAGCCTTTGCTTTCCAAGTTTGCTCCCATGGCCATCTGTCACAGCCTGCGTTTGGCAGCTTCAGGTTCTGCTGTGAGGCTCTGCGGATTGAGCACAGAGTTTTGTCTTTTTTATTGTTCTCTGAGTGGGTGGAAAGTTTCTATCACGTGAGCCTTTTCTCTTAGGCTTTTTGTTAGATTAAAATGTGAACCTTAAATGCATATTTGAGCTGTTAATTTGTGCTATCTGCTCTCAGACTGGGATGGAACAGGTGGACTGGTGTAAGTGCTGCATAGAGAGAAATGAGCTCAGAGACCCTCTTAGAGCAGATGCAAGTTGTACCAGCAATAATTGCTTTTCTTGGGATAGTTTCTCTTGTCTGACTGAATGCATTAGTCCATACTACCAAATATGTGTTATTTGATCTGTAAGAGACCTGTATGAATGTTGTATCAAAAACCTCATGCCCATTACTGGCATTACTATGCTGGCAGTGTGTGCATCTTAGCTCTACTTAATAGACTTACACTATCTGTTACAAGGAGCTACATTTTCTGTGGGTGTAGCTGTACATTTTGTGTACTCATCACACATCATTTTTTAACTGCTTCTAAACCAATAAATTGTATTGCCACCAGTGATGGAAAGTTCATGGTAGATGGTGTCCATGCAGCTGCACCCTAAAATGAAAACCAATTCAATCTGGGTAGGGGTGGGAGGGAGAAAAATTAAGTTCTCTGTTACTTGCAATATTTCTTTCTTCCATCTTTATTTTTCTTTCTATCTGATTGATGTATTTTCCATATTGAGCTAGTCAGAGATTACTGTAATCTCTTGTTTCCTGTCACTTAGAAAAACAGTTGGCTCATTAGATGAATAAATACAGTGGTAAATGAAAATCCCAAAACGAGAGCAGAGAAATTACTAGAGTGATTTTGGGATTGTCCTCGTAATAACAACAATTCATCCTCTATTTCTATTCCCAACCCCAGGGATGCCCATTATTGCCTTTACCCTTTCATACCAGTCCTCTTTTCTGTGACTAATAGCATCATCTTTCAAAGTACCACTTCTTGAATTTGTCTTCAAGAGTTTCCTGTAGTTAGGACCCAGAGTTTTGGATTTGAAATTGAGGAAAATGCTACCACTCTTAGATCAATATTTCTCCAGGGTATGGAACCTGCTTTGCTCCGGTTAGAGACTGAAAAGAGCGCTCAAGGGTCTCATGTTAGTGTTACACCGGGCAAAGTGCAAGTTGGTTTGGGTTGATTTCCCTGGTTCTAGTTCAATGATGCTACCATCCTCCCTCCCTTCTGCCTCTTTCAGTGCTGGTGCCTAGGATTCACGTTTTTAAAGAGAAAATATGATTTCTGAAGTGCATCAAGTTGAAAAAGTGTTTTTCTAAGCTTTTACTCAGATGCTTTCAGACTCCTATGAAATGGCTGACTGCACGCATAGGACTCACTCCAAAGTAGTTCCAGGGCTGGAAGCTTAGATCAGCACTGGCAAATGTCCTACAAGAGAAATTAAATACCAAGGTGAAAGATAAAGTCTGGCCTTTAGGTAAAAACAATAACCCTGTATTTGATGACATACAGAATGTTATGGAATTGATCAATGAATGGCGGTTTTGTTCTCAGGTGTTTTTTGTGTAATTAATTTTATTGACTTACCAACATTTTCCAGCTTACAGTACAGTCTTATGTGTCATCTTGTTTCTAGCGTGTTAAAGATTTGTAATGTTGATCCTATTTCCTGCTAGCTCTTCCTTTTTAGAGCCAGTCTGTGCTGTCCAAAACTGCTGATTTTTCTTCAGGCTTCCCCTCCAAATTGGCTTGCCCTTTACTGCCCAAAATTTCTTTCACTAGATTGTAAGATTTCCTCTTCCCCAAACATATACTACTATTTAAGACAGCTTTGAAGGCATAGATTGGAGATTTAGGAGATAAGAGGCTGTTCTTAAGCCATCTACTGCTGCATTCTGCACAAGGTTGGATTCCTGATGGAGTGAAGATGTGGCCTCAAGATGAATACATTGATCCAGTCTTCTGGTAGCAGGCTTTGGAAAAGCATCTGGAAATAAATTTCGGATCAGAAGAACCTGTGGTAAAATTGTGTCTCTGGTCAGAGTTTATGTACCTTTTTTAGGTTTCTTTCTGATGTCCTTACAAGAATGACTTCTTTTTCAAATGGTGTGCGTGCCAAGAAAGTTTATTTGAAGCTGTGTCAGTGTTTCCCAAAGGCAGAGTACAGGCCCTTTTCAGTGTTTCCAAGGCTGAACTGGCTCTTGGGTAAGAAGCCAGAAAAATGCAATTTTCTCAGACACATAGCAGATGGTGCTTCTTCATTAATCGTTTAAATGGCAGACCTTCAACGAGTCCCACAGGAGAGTGCCTTGGAGGTGGTGGGACCATCCTTTGGGATCCTCCATGCTGGTGAGGTCACTCTGGAGCTGCCCTGTTCATTTCTGCTCCAGTTGGCCCTTGGTGTTGAATGTGACTTGTCACCACCAGTATCAGTGACAACGGACAGAGCTGATGACGTTATTGTAAGGCAAATAATGATGATTAGTGTTGATCTTTTACTCAGAAGGGAGTGGGCAGAGGAACAGGCTGGAACTCTTATGAGCTTGCCTCAATTGCTGTCCCACTGCTGATGTGGACCAAAGTACTCTTCACTGCTTCAGGATCATCATGTTTGTAAAGCATTCATGTTTATAAAGAGCAAGTAGCATTTTTTGATCAAGTTACTTGTGGTCATGTTCAAAAATTAAAATGTTACAGTCAGATTGGACTGTCATAAAATGATTGTGAATCTACTATCCCGGATAGATTGTCTCTTATTACCATTGTATTACATCCGGAACTTTATTGTCAGAACAACAACAGAAATAATCTTTGCACTGCACTAATGCTTCATTCTGATTGACAAAGGCTGAGGCAGTCCACGTACTGTGACAGCAGTGTTGGCATGTATTATATAATGATATATAGCAACTTCCATAGACTGCCATTAATTTCTGCATGAATCCTGTCTGTCTTTGATAAGCATGTGTAACTCCTAATAAATTATTTTGGAGCTGAGCATAAGCATCAAGGAGAAAGGACTTTTGTAGGTATGGGGGCTGGTGATAGCTGAAAATGAGAAGGCAAAACTGACAGATAATTGTAGATGAGAAGTCAGGTTTCCTGTTTAGAATTAGTTGCCACCTCTGCTGGCTGCAATGCGAGGTAAGTTCTGCTGTAAGATCTAAATCATTTGATCATTTGTTATGTATAGGCTGTTGATAATGACATAGGAAGCAGCATCGTGGAGCTCCCTCCACTTGCTCTTAAATGGCTTGCTCCCATTCTGGTGGGTGTTATCCACTCTTCATTTCCTGGGGAAGAAATGGCCTTCTGTGAGGTTGTTTATCTGAATAGCACAGAAATAATTTTCTGCAAACGTAACTATTACCATGACAGAGCCCTTAAAAAAAATTACAGTGACACTCTGAGTTTTCTGAGATTAGTGTCTTCCTCTAAGGCCTCTATTTCCTCTGGTATTACTTCCAGTCCTTTTCACTGGAACTACAGTGCATGTCTGCCACAAATAGCATGAATAATGCATATATTTTTCTGCTAGTTTCAGTGTGTGCTAAATAGTTGCATATACAAAAAAAAAAATTTAGAGCTGAGAAAAGCTAATTGGCTACTCATCTTCCTGCTAGCATGTGATTGACCCATATTCCTCGTTATCTCAGGTTTAAACCTGCCTGTTGTTACAATTGCAATTCTTGGGCCTTTACCCACATCCTTTAGAAGATCATGTGGTGCCACTTGAGTATTTTCTGAGTTTGAGATACGGGAAATAGTACAGCTGTTTAAATCTCTTTATTTCCTGTTTCTTTAAAGATCTTAGATGTTTCTACTTCTTATTCTCTTTTTTCTTCCAGTGTGTAACGACACTTGCAGTTTCACCTTTTTCACCATGTTATCAAGCAAAACTCTTCCTTATTTTTCCTAAATCATCCATAGAAAGAGCCCACCTTTTCCTCACTTCTTGCTGCTCAGTTTCCTAGAAGTCAGTATGGGATTGAGCTGTAATGGAAGACAGGAGATGACATAACAGGGTACCTCTGCTTCTAGATATCAAATTACCTTGGATTTATTTTTCTTGACATGTCTTGGATCTTTTTCCATGGGATGAATCACTTCATTGTTTTCCGAGATGATGCCCAGCTTGTTGCTTTTCTCATGCCTGTGCACTCTTTCTCCAAATACCATTTATTTTCTCCTGAAGCTTGTTTGTAAAGATAAGGCAGATTTAGCAAGGAAAAGATCACAAAGATGATGTTGTATGAGACCAATTAAAAAAGGTTTAGAACTGAAAGGCAAAGTGGGGTTTTTTTTGTGGTTTGGTTTGTGGTTCGTTGGGGTTTTTCTCCTTTGCTTGTTTCAGTCCATATCAGAAATCTTAAGGTGGTTTAAGTTATTGCTGAAAATAGGATTTTTGATCATAATTTTTCCCATTCAGTCTGCAGTAGCGTTCTTGCAGTTTAAATGCCCTTGTTCATTAGAGGAACAGTTTTCCTAATGGAATAACAGAGTTGATCTGTTAAGAATTTAGAGCTTCATTTTATGTTCAGAACACTTGATTTGTAAAAACATTTGTATTTCTTGTACATTCAGATTAATTGTCCAATTACCTAGGAAGCTTTATTCTGAATTCCTGAAAATCTATCTTTTTATCAGTCTTTAGTAAATGCAAGAATGCCTCTAGTAATTTCCCTTCACTCACTAAGTGTGTCATTTTTCTTTGAAAAATCTAGTTTGTCTGGCAAGATCTTTATAAATATAAATATAATTTTAGCAACTACATATCACTAAGAGGTATTTCCATGTTAGATGTGAGTGAGGAGATATAATTGCATAATACATCTTAAAATCTGTTTGAATTTTTAAATTGCTAGAGGATTCACGTATGTAGCTTTTTGGTTTCTTTCCAACATGAGTATCTCTCTCTCTATACAACCATTAGTTATTTCTGGATGCAAAAAGTATTTATCTACCTGATGATGTCCAAGATTTTTAGTACGGTTTTGTATTTGAGATAGCATAATTTTTAAAAGTGCTCTACACAGAGGTGGTGTCTGTTATTTGATGATTGTGGTGATTTGGGAAGGCAGGTGTGTTTCTAGATTGCATGTTTAGGTTTGCTCCTAGAACCACTTTAAGTGAAACCTCAGGTTCTCATGCTTTGTGGAACCTCTGCATGTGTCTGCAAGATTCCTGTCCTGTTAAATAGGGACAGTGTTTTGTCAGGTTCACAGCCCAAATCCTGTCAGCCTTTGCAAAGCACAGGTCACAGCTCTCTGCAATAGTTCTGAGAGCAGAGGAGTCTCAACAGGGTGAGGAAACATCTACATATATTCAGTGTATCAGCTTACCCAGCTCTGTGCTCAGTGGCATTTAAAACCCCCATGTTTTGCCCCTCCATAACAGAACAGTTCATGGTGATGAGTAATATTTGTGGCTTTATTATAAGTTCTCTTGTGAAAGGATGCCCAGTTTCATTTTGCAGCAGAAAATGGACTTGACATGAGCTTTGGTCCATGGGTAATAGGTTCTTGAAGGCTCAGAGTGTTACTTTCAGCAAAAAGATAATCTAGTAAATTGGTACATTTAACAGTCATCTGAAAATGCACCCTTTTGTGTAATATGTAGTTGATTGTAACAATTATGGATGCTATTTAATGGTGCCATCCTTAAACTTTCCAGTGTGATACTACCTAGAGAATTTGTTACTGATGAAATCATTATGGTGTTATAGAAATGAAATAGGTTGCTGCTGAAATTACTCTCAAAATCTAATTGTAACTTCACTGGAATTTTTCCCATGATGGATGTTAAGTATATGTGTATTTCTTATTTTTATAGAAGCAGCAATTTTATTTGTATGCCTAATTTTATTCCACTATCTACTATGTATGTATTACGTTTTGGTTCTCATTTTCAGTTGTGGTCAAATACAACTTTAGTCCAATTTGCCTTTTATCTCATATTCTTTTATTTTTATTTCTCCTGTCACATGAATGAATAAAGCAACATATTTCCTTTCTTAAGACTTCCCTAGGATTTCTCAAGTTAACACAATGAAGAGCTCTATTTTATCAATACCTGAAATAATGCAAGTCTTCTCAGTTTCCTTGTGAGGGCTTCCTTGGAAAGAAAAACATGCTTTATAGCTTCTTGCCTGCAAATCAATTCAGGTTCCTTTTTTTCTTTTTTTAAACAAATCTCTTGTTGTATCCAAAGTTTGCTTTATAGGCTCATCTTTGTTTCAGAGAGTGTCAGATTTAAAAACAAAACAAAGAAGAGAAATCTTCTTCTTACTCGTTTGTAGTCCATAAGGAAGAGATGAAATCCTTGATCATAGAGGGAGATTTCAGTGACTGCCCAGGTTCCCAAGCACAGTAACCCTGCTTCCATGACACCCTCTCAGGTTATCTCTGTATTGTTCTAGCTCTTACTCAAAGATGTGATATTCCACTGCCTTCAGAGCAACAGCCTTATATTCATCAGGAGTTGTGCCATTCTTTCTTTCGGCTCTTGATCTTACCATATAGATTGATCCTCTAAGAGATAAAAAATGCCCACGTCTGTTCATCAGATCCTGTCCCTGTAGTCACAAAGCCGGGGCACAGAGTGGGTAGATGGCCACCAGCCACTACTTTTGTCACCAGCCATAAAATCCACTTGACTGCTAAAAGAAAAATGGTGCAGAAATAGCTTTTATTTCCCATGCTCATGTTTCTTGCATTTCCCCCCTCTTCCTAAAGCAGCAGACTGACTGAAAGATACCTAATTTGGTAATTATTGTTGCAAATTTTCCATCAAAAAACTGGAAATTCATGAATCCATGTTTCTAAAAATGTACGAGATAATGCTACATCTGTACAAAATGTAATAATGTGTATTTGAACTCTGTGCTCTCATTGTTCTTAGAAGTAGGCTGCCCTCTCTCCCAAACAAAGAAAGCTTAGCAGAGTAAGGAGGGAAGTATCGTTGGCATGGTCTGGATAGCCCCATGGATTTCTAGTATTTTGCTTAACAATTCCTTCCAAAGATTCTCTGATACCCATAGCTATTTGTTAGAAGCAAGTATTTCTTCAGACCATGGTGCTTATGTCCTACCGTTGTGAAAATTGCCATGGGACTGTTACCTTTCACCCAGGTGGCCCCACTGATGGGCAGCAGTGACCTTGCTCTGGTGTCTCATCTGAATGCAGGCAGCTGGAGCTGTGCAGAGACATCCCCCAAACCTCTGCTGCAGTGTCAGCATTGGACACGAGCCCATGTCTCAGTCAGAGATGTGAATCCCTGACCTTCCAGTGGAGAGGCAATAGTGCTGCCAGCTGTGTTATGCTGACAGGCAAAGGACTTGGTTTTGAGATCCAGAAGTGAAGAAATTCAGCTAAACACAGCACAGACTTCTAACTGTTGAAAAAATGTAGCAGTAAACCCCAGACAATCCTACCTTCAGTTTCCAAATTATTTTGTTTTCCAGGTTGCTGGGAGTAATTTGCTTCATTAATGCAGTTCTGCAGCATGAGCTATTTAAATTTTATCCCAGAATGAGTTCTTTTATCTGAATAAAAGCCTTTTGAAAAACCTGATTTATGTCACAGTCACAGCTTTAAATAGAGCAATTCTGGTTCAGTGGCTAAGCGTTGGGGTCAAGGTCCATGGTCTGTGTTTTCTAAGTGCTGTGCATGGATTTGCATGCACACAGCTTACATTAGCACTAACACAATTTGTGCATGTGGCCCCTGTGCAGTAGTTTAGGAATGTAGCCTCAATAGAGAAGATATTTACAGCACTGGAGCTCATGTTGGGAAATATGAACAGCTGTGCTCCAAAGAGAAAACACACATCTGAAGTAAGACAAGCATACTGAAAATTATGTCCTGGCAGTTAACGTTTTTATTTATACACACTGCTCGGCAAAACTGAAAGGAAATATCATTCTTTCAGGATTCATATGTTTTGCAGAGCTAATAGAAGAAAACACCTGTCATCAGAAAAGATTTTTGCTGATTATATATTTTTTTTGCTGCAGTTCCTGTAGTGGTGGTACAAAAGAAATATAATTAATAGGTAAAAGCTATGTCACTTGCTAATTATGTTTTACTAGCAGTGAGATGGCCTCTTATACTTTTGAATACTCAGTTGAAATCATTCCTCTAGAACATATATTTGCATAGATTTTTAGATTTAAATATTTTGAAATTTTCAGTTCTAATATCTCAGCACCTGCTGTGCACAGAAAGTGAGCGCCTGAGAAAGGCATTATCCATCATGCTGTTATAGGAACTTTTTATTTACTTGCATAGCATCTAGAGCTGACTGGTACCTAAATCCACATCAAGATAAGAGGACTTTGCAAAAAGAAATTTTAATTAATTTTAAATTTAATTGATGGAGTGCAAGCCAATACCTCAGATTTCCCCTGCTGTGCTTCCCTGGAACTGATCTGCCTGTCTGTTCCCCAGTCCCTGCAGGGTGACATCTGGAGGGCTGGAGGCCTAATTCCACTGATCCCTATGTTCAGGGAGCAAATAGGGCTCTTGCAGGATGCATGATAATTCTCTAACTAAAGGGACCATGCTGAATACTTCACCTTCACAAACGGAGTTGTATGTGGAGAGGTTTGAGGTGGGGAGGCTTTTTTTCCATAACGCCAACATAGCAGTGCAGTTCTGTTTTGCAGATTGGCGAAGTGAGACCTTGAGCCTGTCATTTATCTGAGACATAAAGCAGGTCAGGAGCAGGGCAGACCACAGCTCAGGCTTTCTGAGTCCAAAGCTCCAGATTTTTATTTTGCCATGCTTCTGGGGTGGTGGGCTTGTATGTCCAGGGAATAATTTGTATTGCCAAAAGGAAAACCGATGGGTGAAAGACACAAAAAGCAGTTCAAAACATATTCTTGATAAATACCACTTAATTAGTTTGCATAATGGATTTTGGAACATGGCTATCTGTTAGACACAAAATTTTGGATGCTTCTTTAATATGAATATTTTATTTCTTAATGACATATTAGTTGGTCAGGGGGAATTATTTTCACTAGAGCTGGTTGGAAAAATGTTTTCCCAATAACAATCATGACATTATAATTAAAAAGGAAAAGTAGTGTGGCTACTGAAGTAGAGAGTGGTGTTCTGCTGCTGCCATTACTGCTGTGTTAGTTCAACTGACTGAAATCTCTGTGGAGGATAGGCAGGTTCTGGCCCTGCCGTGGACAACACAGGTGTCACTCTCATGGTGTGGACAGATTTCTTGGCTTTTTTGATATGCTTATATACCTTTGAGGCTGACACAATACTAGTAGGGTTGCAAAATTAGGGTTCAGGAACTGGGGAATGCCATAAATAAAATCACCTGTCCACTTTTGGTTCAGAATTCTTTGATGTATTCATGGCTGTGCAGAGTGGGATAACTTCAGCCTCATTCATTGTCCAGATTTTGCCGTTTCTGGTGCTGGGTGGAAATGTATAAAGAGGTTGCTAGGACTACTGCCTCATTTGCTGAAGAAGGGAAGAGGTGTGAAGCTGTTGGGACACTATGGGAATGGAAGGCAAGGCTGTCACAGTCAAGCATTAATGCTGGCTGCTAGATTCTATTCTTGCCTCTGTTACAGAATTTCCATGTGATTCCAATCTAATCAAGCCATTTTTTTACTAACTGTGTGTGTTTACTTTCTGAATGCTTAGTTTGAGACCCTTGGGTCTGATTTATGAAGCACAGAGATAGCCCATGTCAATGAAAATTATTTGAGCATATAAATTACCAAAGAATTCTAATTGCTCCAGGTTCCGTGAGTGTATTTTTTTTTAATTTAAATTATAACTTTCCCTTGAATTTCTCAGACCTCTTCTGTTGAAGAGGGCTAACACAACCTTTTCGTGTCTCTCTTTAGAATGGTGTTTGAGAGGGGAGGAGCTACTGTAAGTACTGAATGACAGCCTGGGCAGAAATTAATAAGTCTCAGAGCAGGGTGTGAATAATGCTCAATAAATGAGGCATGGGGACACGTTGACTAATAACAAGAAAACAAAGGCATTGAGTAGCTGCTCATTATGTCAGTCAGTGCAGGCAGGGGTCCAGTGGAAAAAATAGTAGGTGGTCGGGTAATTAAAGATAGTATCATAATGCATGCACACAAGGTTGCCCAATTAGGGCTGCACAGCAACTCTAATTCTGACACTTCCCTAAATTTTCAGTGCTTGATTTTACACATTTAATGTTCCCTAGCATATTTTTGGTGTATTTACATATATACGCTCCCCCATTGCCTCCTTCATTGCCAAACTGTTAATTAGGTAGAACTACTGAGAAATGCAGTTGGATAAACAGGGCTTTGCAATGAACCTTGGATATCATGCTGCAGAGCAGGAAACCTCAGGCTGCCAGAGCTTTGAAGGGTTTACATCAGTGGTAATGAATTTGTTTTCTTTGCTTAATCATTTTAAAGAAGTTAGTTATGTTCTCAGTGCAGTCTGTTTTCTTACTCACTATGTTATATTATTTCTCAGCCTTCGTGGCTGATGATGGTCTGGATGAAGCAACTTTCAAATGAGACTTGTGTTCTTAAGACTCTTCTCCCTTGGGTGTGAGTAGTCCTTAGCTATGGCCCTCACTTAAAATTTTATTTCACCCACTTCTTTTGGAAAATTGTGACCTGCAGCTAAATACTTTGGTTCTCAAGTGCAGCTTTCTGCTTGGCATTACCTGCCTGTGTGATGTGGAACTTTTCAGAATATCACGGAAGAACAATAAACACAGAAGTGGAAAAATTGAGAGACTGGGAAAGGAGAAGGAGGGACAGGAAAGTAAATAAGCTTTATTGAGACCTTTTGTCTTGTGCATGCAAATAAATTATTTCAATGCTTCAGTGATGCTGCTCTCCTGAGCTGTTCCACCACATTTGCACTGTAAATGCTCTACCTTAAGTAGGACTCCAATATTCTGAAATATGGCCTCATTTGAGTATGAATATGGCCAAGGCTTGAGCAAGGGCCGTGTTTCCTGTGCTTCCTGGCTGAGGGGAGATGCCTGGATGTCTGAGTTGCTGTTGTCAGACACCAGGTCCCCTTTGCCCACCTGACAGAGCAGAAGGGGGGATATGGGCTGAGTGAGAGCCACCTTTGCCAGCATCCATTCCTGAGGGCACCTCCTTTGCACCAGTACCCGTCCACCTGCACGGGCTGTCCCTAAGAACTTGCAGAGTTAAAGTAGTCTCCTTTCGTGGTAAAACTACATTCTGACATTCCTACTCGTGCTAAATCTGTCTTCATACCAAAGGGACTGCTGGTGTTGAGTAATCTTTGGGATTAGAAATAGCATCAAAATACAACTCCAGCTGATAGATTCAGGATTAGAAACCCTGAAAGGTGAGCCTTTTTTTCACCTTGCCCTGTATAGATACTCGTGACTCAATTAGTTTCTTTCTCTTTTTTAAGATTTTACCTGAAATAAAAGGGTGTCATTGTGGTGACAAGAAGTAACAAATGAAGGTGTCTATATTTTGTGTCAAGCCCTGCAGACATCATCTCTAAAGCACTGTTTGTATTTTTTTGCAGAACCAGATCTTGGACTTAAGAGTCACGTGTACTATAATTAAACAGTGATTCACAGGAATGAAGGGATTTTTTTTCTCCTTTAAGGAAATGGGTTTTAGGCAAGTAATGGAACAAAAGCAGCATAGTATAACTTTAGTTTTATGTCAGAAAATAAGCTGCAAGTGACCTTTTACTTGCACCTAGAACTTAATACTTATTTTAGTTTTCCAATGGCATTGTCTTTAGTTGTATCTTTTCCTTTTGATTGTTTAGCATTGAGGGATTCTAGCCTTTCATAAAATATCTAAAGTTGTAATGAAAATACATGGCTAACTCTGCAATTATATTTACTCTTTTATTGAAGTTTTCATATCAATTTTACCAGACTTTTACCAAGCTGTCTATTCTTATAAACCTCTTTCTTTTAGAAACTGTATGGAAATAATTTGGCAATGAATTACATTACAGCACAGCCTCATATTGTGAGGCCTTTTGGAACATTTTGTTGAGACTTAGGTTGATACAGGCTCTGACAGTCATAGTATTTATGTAAACTACAGAAGTTTTTCAGAACTGTTGTTGCTTTGAGCTCCATGGCTCAATGTTGTTACCCATTTTTTCTAGTTAAGGATTTGTAGAGTCACTTTTTCCTGTCACTCCCTGTCCAAGTGAATTAAAATGAGAAATACAGAGAACACAGATAGCCAGATGATAACAAACAAGGATGATGGATCAAGCCCGGTTATCCACACCTTACAATATCATCTGCTGCTACATTTAGGATTCTTCAAGAAGCTGGTCTTGTAGTGTCCAAATGCTTCCACCTTACATTGTTTAAAACTTGCTGTCTTGGATGGACTAGTAGCATTTAGGTGCTTGGACAGACAGAAATTACCTCTGTGAGATCTTTATTTCTCTCTGATACTTGTTCAGCAAAACACCTCAGCTCATGCTTAGCCCCAGATATATTTAACAGGGGCCTCATCCCAAGCCAGATAAAACCACTGATTTTTCATGTGTTTTGGAAAAGATCCCAAAGCATTTAAGCATATGCTAAATTTTGTATTGGCTGAATTACCTCCAATTTGTAATAGATAAAAATTTTAAAGGGAGATAGTCAATGCATGTACACTGAAGGCAGTGAAGCTAGGAGACATTTATACTATATGGGTATTGCCTGAATTCTTTCATTCCTTTTTTTTCCCGGTTTGTTTTTTTTTTTTTTTAACAATTTGCTTCTGTCACAGAAACCCATGATTTTGATTGATTTCCTGCTGTATTTTTCATCCACAGTAAGCTTCCTTCTTGCAAATAGCAGCTCAGGATGCTCACTGAAGTATTTGTTACATGGTCCTGCTCTGTGACGGTTTCAGAAAGTTACACCAATTGAAAATACACTGTACAGGTGGCTTTAGTGTATAATTTATTGTAACCTTCAAATCCTTTCCTTGTTCTGGGTATTGTACTGTTCATTCCTTCCTTTTATGATTTAGTCTATGTGATTTTTACTACCATTCCATCTCAGAAGCTTGCACTTCCCCATACCATTCTTTCTGAACCCCTTTGGAAAACATGGGTTTAATCTTTCAAAATGAACCTGGATATGTGTGGTATTTACAAATTTTGATTCCTTGGTTAGTTTCCTGGAACATGGGCTGATACCTATACATAATTTAAAAAAAATTAAAAACCACCAAAAAAACCAACAAAAACAAACCAGAGCAACCAAACAGAGTAACAGAAGTCGATCTGTATGAACTGCTGTCCCTTGTTCTTCCTTGTTTTGGTACAATTTGGTGTAATAATCTACACTGTGGATACAGAGATGTTTGAGTTTTGGCAGTATAATACTTTGCCAGTCTTGCGTAGTGATTGCATAGAGATATTTTGTCCCAAAACTATGATTTCAGCTCTTTGTAGTCGTGCATTTAAAAGCGGCCAATTGAGATCAGCTCCTGTGGACCTGAATCTTTCTCTTCAGCTCTCTGTACAGATACAGCTTATTACTAGTTTTATGCAAACAATAAAAAGCAATAAAATACACTTAGCAGAGATGAAAATAAGTAGTGAAGACTTTTTAAAAAATAATCGACATGCTATTTGCACGTCTAAGATATTTATTGTCTATCATTGACAGAAAATACATGTTAGGCTGGAAATTACTCCATTAGGTGTAAGAAAGGCCCACTGGCTAGCGTGAAAGGTTGCAAGTTAATTTCTTTCTCCTTAGCAGAAAATTTATACTATCCATTTCTATTTTTATGTTTTACTTACATTAGATGCCCTGATTTATTTTCTTTGTAATGGCAAAAAATGGTATAAAAGAAGCTCACGTTGTTCTGGTAGGTACACATACGGCACTACACGTTCTCTACAGTAAAACCTTGGAATGTTCCTTTTATAGACATCCTTGTTTCCTTGTCTATGGAAAGATTTATAACCAGCTCTGTTTTCTGTCTTTTTCAATGCCATGCTTTCCCACTTTAGAAATCAATCTGTTAGATGAAGCAGTATCAGATCAGTTTTTGAAATCCAGAAAAAAATATGTCTAGCCTTACACCTTATTCTTTGCTGAACAGCAAGAGGGGTTTTTTTCACACATGGTCTTCCTCTTTAAAAAAAAAATACCCAAACAAAAACTCTCATGAGTGATCTTTCCCGTGAGCACAGCTCAATTGGGGTTGATTGTTGTATTTTCCTCTGGGTTTGGATGCTCTGGAGATCATCTAGTCCAACCTTCATCCCCGAAGCAGAGTCAGCTAGAACAGATTGCTCAAGGCACTCTCCGGTTGTGCTTGAATGCGTCCATGGATGATGACTTCCCAGCATCTTTGGGCAACCTGTTCCAGTGCTCAGCCACCCTCACAACAGAAAAGTTTTTTGTATGTTTGACGGCAGTTTCCTGTATTTTTGTTTGTGCACATTGTATCTTGTCCTGTCACTGGGTATCACTGAGGAGAGTTTACTTTCACCTTAACTCTCACCCACCGGTCAGGTTTTTATACCAGATCTTTGAACAGGACAAAGGCTTTCTCTTGGCATTTAAAGCTGTCAATTCAGACTTGCTCCCCTGAGCCAGGATCCACAAGGTAAATATATATTGCTAACTTTCTTTGAGACTTTGGCCCCTTATGGGCCCTGCTGTCCCTGCCTGCCTTCTGCCTTATTAAACTTTTATTCCCATTCCTTCCTCCCTGCATCTGTCTGTGGATTCTCCCCACAGGAGAGAGCAAATGTTACACAGCACAGATAAAATTGCATAAACATGAATGTTGCCTCAAACTGCAATATTTTGGGATCTAGTGAACATAAGCAATAGCTCACTCCAGGGATAATGCTACTGATTGTGAGAGGCCTATTCAGAAGGAAGTGCTATTTAAAGTGACACTATGAGGCTTAGAGTCCAAGGGAGTGTGAGTTACATGGCATTTGTTATGCATTTGCTCCAAGACTAGAAAAATTTTTATTTCTTTGGGAAATAACTTGGTATCAGAAGTAACCGTGATGGCCAGTTCGGAAATGGACATAGTTGCCGAAGTTCAGACTCCTAAATTTGAAAATGCACCCACAGACAGATGCTTTCCACTCTGTGCTGTTTATTGCTTCTTCATGGGGGTTGTTTCATTACCCTCCTAATTACCCCTCATCTGTACTTTTACATAGCCCTTTAACAATATACCCTCTTTATGATAAAGGTGTTCTTAAAAAATCCATCTAGGTTTGAAGGATATCTGTATTCATTATTATTTTTAATGTATCACACTTTTGGGGAACAGAATTGATATTTTTGTGCTCAGCAAAAAGGACAAAAGTAAAGAGTACAGTTATATACCGGAAGCAGTATCTCCCTTCAGCACAGCACTTTTTCAGCAGAAACTTGTGCAGTCTCTTACCTTCCTTTGTTCAGATCTCTCTGTAGTGGTTTACAATTCACAGTGCAGGTTTCTTATTTCTGCCACTGGCATAAATGACTTAACCAGAACTTCAGGTTTGTATTAGTGTTAAAGGAGAATGAAGTCCTCTGTTCCTTTTCCTTTGTCTCTATTATCAGACTCATACAAACTTGGATGTGGGTTTTGGACTTTCTTCTTTTTTTACTTATCAGTGTTATAGATTCTGGTCATATGAATAATGCTGCTGAAGAAATAAGTAAATAAATAAAATAGTAGTGTAAAGGTTGCATCTTAGAGAAAATCTCAATGTCATTGTGAAGAATAGAGTGACCTTGTGCTATTACATTTAATGTTTACAAGTGTAAAGTCAAAGCACACACAGAAAAACTGAGAATATGATTCTCACATCTCAGCGACAATAACTGAATAGTCACATCCCAATAATTGAAGCACATCAGCATTTACAGTCTGTCTTTCTGAAACCTGCAGTTGTTATTTTGACTTACAACCTTTCCTTCCCGTTGTAGCTGAGCCCTCGCTGTGTAGCCGTGTGCACGTGGTTCTGTTTCCAGTGAGCTCTGTGTGAGTGCAGTATTTGCTTCCCATACAGAACTGTTGTAAACAGACTGATCCCTGTCAGAGGGATTCATTCAGCACTTTAACTGATTTGCAAATGCTGAGGCCAGCCTGGAGTTCTCTGGACAAGTTCAGCTGTAGTGATGGATGTGGAAATCTGCTGCAGCAGGATCTCTACATGTGCATTTCCACAAGTGGTGGGTTTTGTTTGGTGATACACTGAAAGTCATGAATCACAAGACCTCTGTGATGCAGGGGGGCATAACAGATTCCACACAATACACCTGTGTTTTATCAAGGGTTATTGCCTGTGGAACCCTATATCTGTTTTTACAAGTGATGCAGTTACTTGGTTAGCATGTAAACTTGCAACAGCTTGGAACCAAGCAACACATGAAATGCAAATTTAACCTGTGAGTTTTTCCTTGGCCAGCAGGCTCATTCACCTAGCAATGGCCTTAAAACATTCATAAGTGCTTTTCTATTGTCTACATTATCAAAGGTAGTAGCCACAAAATAGCATTTCTTTGCCATAGGACATGTGGAGTGTCTCTGCAGTAAACAAACATATGTTTGCCTTCACAGGAGAATTCCGCCAAGGAACTTTAGAGCACAGCAGGCTTACGCTCTGTAGTCAGAAACTTTCTGCAGAAGGTTCCTTCAGGGCTTCATTGCCCTTGAGTAATTTGTGGCATCTGATTCATTTTCCACTGGCAGCTATATATGAAGATGATGCTAACAATATGGCAAAGACTTTGGAAAAGTGTCAGTGAAGAGCTGATCAGAAACATGTGAAAATGCACACCCTCAGACTGACTTTAAAAACATTTTTTTTTCACATACAGAAATTCTTATTCCTTAAATACACATTCAACACCACAGTCAGTGTAGACATATCACTATTCCAGACTGTGATATGTACATCAGGCAGCTTTTTTAAAAGTAACTCATACAAAATATTATTTATTTAAGCAACCTTGAAAGCAGGGTCTAATTGCTTATCATTTGACAGAGCTTACAATAGAAAAGAATTTGACATCCTTACTCACAATGAATGGTATTTTATTCCACAATTACTTCTATTCTTTGTGCTGAAAAAAAAAGTATGGCAAGTCTAGAGCTATCATAAACCAAGAAGAAATACAGCTTTTACACAAAGACAGCTTCATATCTGCTGTTGTCAAGAAACAGAGGTTAGCTAGGAATGCTTCAGGAATAGAATAGATTTACAGGAAATAAAGGTTGATTTCAATTCTTCTATTTCATTTAAGCAGGATTTCAGCATAAATCATAAAAGGTGATGGGCTAGCGAATATTTGTATTTCAGTTTCTTTTTGCTGTAGCTTGAACTTGAAAATCAGAAGCATGTGACACTGCTTAAAACAACCATTAATAATTAGAAAAATATAATTGACTTTCTAAAATGTTGGAAGCTGTTACCTCTCCTGCTGCTGCATTATGGATAACCTGATCTATTCTAGTTTTACTGATTTCTCTGTCTGGGGATTAAGGTTTGTCAAATTGCAGGTTGCTTTACTAGAACGTGAGTTCCATCCATACACACACATCTGCCCTGGTGCCTTTTTGCTAAAGGATACCTGGATAGCTGCTTTTCCATGTAGTGCAGAGCACAGTGCTGAGTTAGAGACTGCAGCACAGAGCATCCTCTTCTTTCTTTAGTGGCACCCAAGAAGGCCAAGTTGTGAAGTGCTGTGTGCACAGCAACCTACTAAAATTCACAGAATCACAGAAAATAGGATAAGAAAGGACTTCTGGAGTTAGCAAGTTTGTAATTGTGCCCCTGGCAAGATTGTTTATAACTGTTTTCATATAGAAAGCTGCTTAAAGTCTAACCCAAATCTAGCTACCACCCTGCTAATGTAGAACAGACGTGAAGAATCCTTTGCAGCATATTTTACATATTTGGAAACATTTATCACATCTCCTCCATTTTCTCTTCTCTTTTCTGCACTAACCCAGTTCTTCCATTGCTGGGTAATTTTTCTAGGGCATGGATTATTCTTTTTGCTTTTTCTGGCCTTTCAGCAGCAGATCCAAATCTGTGCTGAAGTCGAATGCCTAGACTGAATTTACTATCAATGCTGCTGAAAAGAGTGAAAAGATAATTTCAAAACCCTTTATGTATGTCTCAGGATTATGTTTGCTTTTTTAGTTACTAAAACCTGTATTGATGATTTTGCTGCCACTGAGCACACATTTGTGACTTGTAGCTCTGGAGAGGGATGACTGCCATTGTCACTGAACACTGCCCCACTTTAGAAAGTTAAAGCATCAGTTAAATTAGCAAAACATTTATATTGCTGACATCTGGCCAGCAGAATGGATGTATCTTTGCTGGAATAGAAATCCATAGAAATCAAAGGTCATGCTCAGAATAAGATTATAGCATCATAATCTCATTACTTGAATTGGGGGGGGGGGTGTTGCTATTAAAAAGAGAGAGAAATGGAATGCAGTATACACCAAAACTGGTATTTGTTACAGAGCAAAAGCAAATGGAAGAAATTAGAGGAGACATGCCTGATTTGAACTTCAAAACAGTGAAAACAGCATTTCATTTCTATTTTTATTTCAAAACACATCCGAGAAAAGGAATAATGTAGATGGAGACAAAAAGAGACTTCTAAGTGCTTTTCTTTTCAGAATTTTTCCTAGTGAGAGATGGATGGCAGGGGATTTTATGCCCCAAACAGCACTTATAAGTGCTTTTGCTTTTTTAATACCATCATTCGACTGAGAAAGGGAGAAGAAGGAGAAGACAAGGTGCCCTGACACATCCCTTCTAAGTGATTTCTCTCTCAAAAGTATTCAAAAGACTGATAGAAGATTTTTTTTTTCTGCTGGATATTTATTTTGTTCTGTGACTTGGGAGAAATGAAGTGGGAAGATGAAGGGAGAGCTCTTGCTTGTGGAGCAGTATTAAATACCTGACTAGCTTTAGTTGTGAGGGTGATTGGAAGGATAACCATCTCTATTTGGCATGGCATGCTACAGAATTTTATTGTTATGTCTTATATATTTCTCATTGTGGGTCTGCTGTTCCAAAGTTTGTAGCTAAGCCTAGTCAGGGAGCAAATCCCAAGTCAAATTGTCTCATGCATAAAGAAAGACAGTTTGGAAGGCAGGAGTCATTAGAGGGAAAGGATTTTTCATTTTAGTTACGGAACTTAATTTCTTTTCGCTGTCTTCCCTCCTTTGCATCTCTAAAATATTGATAGAGGTTATAACTTCTGGCAGTGGTGCTGATTGTGACATGTAAGGAGGATCCAACAGCTGAAACCAATTGTGTAATATCGTGATGGGGCCTGTGATCATATAGAGACAGGATTGGAAGGTGCAGCTGAAAGAGTATATGATTGGTATAAATGAGAATCTTGAGTCTGAACAGGCCTGAAAGTTGAGAAAGTTCATATCTGCATGCAAGTTTCACAGCTCTCATCCAAGTTCTGAATTTTAACAATGGTATTTCTAGTGCGAAGACTGAGCAGCACTGTGTGATCATAGGGATACAGATGAGAAGGAAACCCTTCCTCAGCAATATAGCAGAGTACCAAGCAAGCACATGGATTTTAGTCCTGCCGGAAGATGGTTCTGTCTCCTGTTGCTTCATGGCAGATCCTGCCTTTCCTATTTTGGAGTGCTTTCCATCTCTGGCATTAGTGATGACTCCCATCAGACACCTGTGGTCTCACTGCTGATGGCTGATTGATCATACATGCAAGGCAGAGAAACAGCCTTGCAAACCTTTGATCAGTGTCCTTAAGTAGAGTATGTTTTTTGCATTAAATTTGACTCAAGGATTTTAGGACCACGGACTGCTTTTTCTTTAACGAAAGTTTCAGAGTGTTTGAAAACCGAGGAAATTTTTTTGTGCATGTCTATACTTTGTCAGTTTGGGGTTTTTTTTTTCACAAACCTTGTTTCAAAAACAGTTGTTCTGACTTTTTCTTGAAGTTTTTCCAGCTGCTGATAGTGTTCAAAATAGCTCTGTGCTGTGTAGGATCAAAACAGTTCTGGCATTAAAATAAAGCACAGCATTTACTGGTTTGTTTCAACAATAAAATGGGAAATAAATGAATAATTTTGGAAAAATAATTATATTATTGGATAGGCAGTACTCTGGAATTAATTTGTGAGGTGCATTGGTTATCTCCACAGTTAATTACATTTTGATTTGAAATGCATGGATGCGGAAGTAAACAGCAATGTGTTTAATAGTCACTATATCTGGGTCACCCCAAATAGCATTTAATCTCCCTACATCAAATGGTTTGTGGGTATAAGGGTGTCCTGGCAAAATCAAGGTAAGATAACAGCCATGCTCTTCCCATTTAACTTGTTAATCAACAGGTAAGAAGAAGAAATGTCTTGTGTCTGGTCAGCTATTCATGAGCAGCAGCCAGATGCTTTGCCCTTTCCAAATGTACTCTGAAGAGGAATGAAGCCGTGCTCCTTGTTTTGCCCATTAGATAGCATTATCTCTGTGGAATGCCAATTCATATCTCCTTGTGCCGTGTGTGGTTCTCACATATGGGATTTTAATAACCTTCATGCTGTGCTATGAATTCATAAACAGGGCTTATAGAGGAAAAGCACCACAGGACTTTATTTTTTAATTATTGCTCTTTTGAAAAACAGGGTCTGCAGGATTTTTGCAAGGGTCTTGTGACAGAGTCAGCAATTGTTTCGCTGCTGCAGTGAGGTTATTCCAAGAGGAGGGGATAAATACAGTATTTACCTATGATACATTTTTTCAGAATTGATTTTCAGTATCCTACATTTCATAGCCTCTATAATTCTGCTGTTTCATAGTTGGAATTTTGAAGGTCTGATTGTATGGGAGTTTTCCCCATTTTTCTGGAATGTTATGTGCATTGGATTTCTTTGCACATACCTCTCCTCCTTGTCCCTCCCCTCTGTCTCAGCCTGTGAAGCCACAGTTTACTGCCCAGTGGACACTAGCACATAGCAGCAGTCTTGATTTCTGTTCTGAAAAAGACCTGTTCATTCTGGATCAATAGAGCTTTTTTCTTTCTTTTTACCCCTCTTCTCTCCGGAGTCCATTTGAGCCACCACTTCTGCATCTCAGCCGTGCTCCAGTGCTGGTGAAGAAGGCACCACTGTTAGTTAGTAGAGCTAAAAGGAATAACAAAAGCTCTCAGCACTGGTCTCCAGCTATGGCTTGGTATTTATCACTTTGTATTCACTGCTAACAGTCTTAGAAAGAAGACCTGTGAGGAGGACTCAATAAACTTTGCTTTCACTACAAATATCCTGTGAAGTAATGAGCCTAAACTGTTGGATACAGGCATTTATCAGTCCCGGTGCTGGTTCACACGTGCCGGGAGGGAAATTGCACCGTGTTGCCTGCCCATGCCCTGTGCCACAACCAGCTGCAATGAACCTGTGCTTATGATCTCAGGCCATTCTGGATTCCAGTCGTGTAACTGTGCCTAATAATATTTTATCTGGAATAAAATTTATTAGGTGTAGGTTCCGTACAGGATTCTCATAGGACATGCAGATCAAATCTTAGCCCATTTTCATTTTAGGAATGTTTCTCTCTCCTGCTGTATTTTGTATGATTATGTGTGTGACAGGCAGTAAAAAGAACCAAGAATAGACAAGAAAAAAAAAATTTCACTAATTGTTCAATTTTCAGTATTTCGTTGTTGGTTTGAGTTCCTTTATTTTTGGGGAGTTCCCCCCCCCCCCCCCCCCATATCCCCTTGCTATCAAAAATGTATGTTGTCTTTCATTAAAATTCATTGGACTTCTCCTTGGTTCTCAAAGTGATAGCACTACAGAATTACTGAAAAAATATGTTGAAAATAACCTCTGGAGACCATCTTGTCCAATATCACTTATAAATAGGACTAACATCAAGGTTAGGTCAGGTCTGTGCCTCTTCGAGCTTTGAAAATCTCTAGGAACAGAGACTCCAGAATCCTTTGGGCACCCCTTCCAAAGCTTAATTGCCCTCTGTCACAAAAGTGCATTCCTTGAAAAAAGGATTTTTTTAATGGGATATATATAGTCCATCAGGTTTTTTTCCTCGACTCGTCTGCCTTGGTCTTTTTTAGCCATGGGAACACTGTGAATGTCTGACACCATGTATGATGGGGTAGCTGAACACAGACACACACAAACTTCTTCATGCTGCATCTCTAATTCTTCAGTTGTATGACTCAGAGAGAGGGGATGCCAAAACTTGCACATTTGCTTTATAAATATTTTCTTAGAATTAAATTAATACGTAATCTAAACCCTCCATCTCTCTCTCTTGCTCCTTTTGGTGTTGTTAATACATATGTACATGTATGCGCTTTTTTTAAAGTCATTAAGCAGATGAGAACATAGAATTAACATGAGCATGGAAAAGTTTTCCATTGTATACTGTCCATAGAAATGAAGAAATGTTATTTCTATGCTTTTCCTCAGCATAAGCTACAGCCTGGACACCTGGACATTTCGTTTGGATGATTATTTTATAATTATTTGACTTCAGTGGTTTTTTTTTACTCAGCTTCATCCTGTAATCCCTCATACCAGCTTTGTGGCAGTGAGGTGGAACTTACCCTCCCAGTTCCCAGTGTGTGGTTGTGAGCTTTTGATAGCTTGAGGTGCAACAGAGCCTGTAGCATGGAGCAGCATTGCTCCAGAAGGAGGAGGAAAGGAGAGGCACAACTTGTTTGCTTAGAAGGCAGTTATCAGTATTCCGTTATCTTTTCCCTTTCTAGGGCCTCAGCTGAGATGTATTTTGCCATATTCATAGTGCCAGCAAGCCACAGCAGGCAGATGCTCTCAGAGGGCACTGATTTTCTTTCTCATATTGCTGTCCCCAAGAACCTGTTTTGTCAGAACCGTGGTAGTCATTGCTGTATCAGTGTGAGTTACAGAGCCACTGATGAGCTTAGGTGTTGACCTTTAAGATTGCTTTTCAAGTTTCAAAGATCCCGCTGTCATTACAGTCCTTGGAAACATTAGGAATCACAAGCTACATTAAAGTCAACAGTCTAAAAGAACGAAACAAAAAAGCCCTGCACAAACTCTGTGCACTCACAAGTGGAGTGGAAATGTAGAATCTGATGCCGGCACGGAAACTGATGTGGCCTCCAAGGCTTCCATCCCAGAGATAGACTTGGGGCAGGAAATAGTTTCAGTAGTAATCAGGGAAGTCCACCCAGCTCAGAACATCAGTGTGTGTGCTCACACACCAAGAAGGAATGCTGTGTTCTGACTATGTGAGTAGATAACTTATATCAAGAAAATACTCTGCATCCTTTCCGTGGGTTGAAGGAGAATCACAGCTGAAAGGCCTCTGCTGCTGCCCAGGCAAAGGAGCAGCACCATGATCTTGTAATCTTGTCCATATATGAACTGAAAATCTTCCCAAAATTCCTATGTTAGGTGAAGTCTCCATGAAGTCTTTGGTCATGTCAGTGGGAGTTTTGCTTTTAACTGTAATGGAGGCAGTGAATGTGCCATAGATTTACCCAGAAAGTCAGCCTATAGGTGCATTACAGCATACCTTTTGAAGATGTATGAAGGACTAAAAATTAATTTCTCTCTTAAAAATTTAAATTACAGGTAGAAGAGCTATATGATTATAAATACCTATTTTGGAAGTAGTGTTGTTTATATCTTGCAACTATGTCACTGTCGGGCCAGACTATATAGTGGAGAAAAGATTGATAGGGTTTATTATTTTCATCTTTTAATAAGATTTTGTTTTGCAATTGCTTCTAGTGTGTTTCACCTCGTAACTTACACCTCATTTGTGTGTGTTATTCAGCACCTCAGGCCTTGGCCTTGTTCTGAGCTCTGTGCTGAGGATGCACAGACCTGCTCAAGGCCCTCTTGACTTCAGTAAGATTTGGCAAAGGCCCCTGAGCTCAGGGGCTTTTTTTGTCAGTAAAGGCTTTTGAGTGAGGGGTAAATGGGGCTGGTTTGGGATGTGGCAGGAGCAGAAGCTGAGCTGTCGAGCTCCATGAGTAAGGAGAACTGACACAGAAGGATTTTTGAATTATTTACAAGTCATTTAACCCTGGTTGTTTCCACTTGAGTTTCTGCTTACCGAGTTATTGCAGGTATTAGTCCATGATACAGTCTGTTGTCTGCATGAAATCTGCACTGATTAAAAGGTGGTTAATGGACAGATGCACCAAGGGGATGATGTAAAAGCAATCAGAAGAGACTATATGTACAGTGATTATTTTCTTTTGAAACAGACCTTTAACTTCAGTTTTAAAATATACAGCTATGCTTCAATAGCTTTCATTAATGACTAAAAATTGTAAAACATATCTACCTAATTATTTAAGCAGAACCTTCCAATCCAGGTTAAATTTTTATCCTAGTGCCCATTGTCATAGTGTTTGAAATTTCAGGGGTCTGACAGAATGATGATTTAACCTTGTATCTTTCTGCAACTGAAATGATTTTAATATCTTAAAATAAAAGATATATAGAACAATTAAATTTTTGGACTAGCACTTTCTAAGTGAAATTTTAACCTGAAGTTACGTTTTTAGGGAAAATTTTAAACATTTTTACAGACGACAGTCATAGAGTGGTACTGCAAATATTCCCAATGTACCAGTGAGGGGAAATTGAATGAATGTGGCTGGAAGCAACTATGTATTCTCTTCTAGATAAGGCGTCCTGCAATTAAAAATACCGGACTTAGAAAGCTTCTTAAGGCTTATTTTGTCAAATGAGAAATGCCACTGGTTTTAATGCTATTGTAATAAACCTTATTCTTATTCCTGGCATGGATGTTATTTTTTTTTTAATGTCAGAAAAATGGATAATTAGCATTTTAGCTTATCACTTTCCTTCCATGCATACAAATAATTTGACAGATAGACCACCAAGAGAGACAAAATTAAATAATAGGTCTAGACAGCATGGAACCAAAATAAATTAGAGGTTAGGCTTCCAGCCTGTTGGGTGAGTTTTCATGGAAAAGAAGAGGGGGGGTTAATACAAGGTAGTTTTTCTGACAGTTTTTGCTGATTACCTTGATATTGTTTCCCCATATCAAATCCCAAATAAATTGACCTGAAATAAGCTGTGAACTTCATAGTAGAAGTCCCCTAGTTTATTTGTGAGTCTAATTTTTTCAAATGTATTTAGATTAGAGGCCTAACAGGCGTTGCTGCATCTCTGATTCAGCCAGCTAAGTTCCTAGATAATGGTCCATGATTAATGGTGAGTGCTGATAATAAGAGGTTATTAGAGAAAGCAAACTTGGAACAAATCTGCTGTATACATTATATACTTTACCGCCATCTGTGGGTATTTATAATAAATACAAATTAAAGTCAGTGGTTAGAGAAACCCATCTTTTCCATATGTGACAGAGAATTCCTTAGACATAGTCTTCCAGTAGGCATCTTCATAGTAGGAATTCTCATACGTTTTTTTGCAGAGATACTTACTATTACTTGCAAAGAAAAAACTATTTTTGTGGAGAGAGTTCTTTTGGCCTTGGTTGCTTTCAAGGATGTCATTCTAAAGTCCACTCTGTAAGGAAGGATTATGTGTTACATGTTACCTCTGCTCCGCTGCCACACACGTTATTGGGTGTGAAAAATTGTTTTTGTCCTTTCGTACTGAGATTCATTCACTATTCAGCCCATGTGCTAACAGGACGTTCCTCCCTTTTATGTCTCCTTGAGTCGTGACATTTTACCTCCTTGTGGTTTCTGTTGTTTGCTGAGCAAATATGTCTGGATAGAAAGAAACAATTGTTATCTTTCTTATTACTAAGTGTAAAAAGCAGAAAAGAAATGTGATACAGACAGAGAATTGCTGAAGATAAATTAGAGCTAAATATTATGATACCAATAACCTGCTGAATCAAGTGACACATTTTGCTGGTAGCAAATACAGTTCTGCAGCAGAGGGACAAAAGGGGTGCCATTGTTAGCATCATTTGGTTGTGTTGTGCTCTGAGTTGTTTATGCTGTTTGATGGACAGTGTCTGCTTTACATTGTGTTTTTCCAGTAACTTTTGTGCACAAAATTCAAGAGTCGTCACGTAGTACTGAGGGCAGGTGAGCAATGTGGTGGATGTTAAGATAAATGACTTACTAGATTCAGCATTCAGCAAGCAGTATTTGGTTGGAAGAATTCCCGGCTTTTGAACTATTACAAAGTCATGATATTTTAAAGCCTGTGTATTTGTAAATGGGTGATAGATGAAGTGTCACAAACATTCTGGTTATTTATGGTCATCAGCTAAACCTCTGGGATGAAGTTAGGAATGCTCTAGAACTAATGTAGTTTGGTTGGTTTTCCATTTTGTACAGCTGTGAAGTTAATTTTTTCAGAGGCTGTTTTTCAGAGCGAATGCTATTTACGCTTGCTGTGTAGGGTGTGCATGATGGAGTTTGCCTCCCGTCCATAACAATTCAATCCTCAGCAGTGGTTGACAGGAGCATTTCCACATATGTTCTTGGGTGTACTTGTATTTTTATGCTGATTTTATTCTTATATATATACCAAAGAGTATTCTGCTTTTCCTCCAGTTCAGAGGTGTTAATTTTGTCTGAAGGTGTAGACATCTGCATGTCTAGGGATGTCAGGGTTTCTGGTTACCTGCAAACTATAGTACTATATGCTGGAGTGAACATACCCATTTTCTTCTGTTTTCTGCTTGGGCTTTTCCCTCTGCCTAATCCTGAGTTGTTTGATTGACATGTCTGATGAAGTTTTCTTCACAACAGTTAGTTTATAACTTAAAAAATATCTTTCGGAGTTTTGGTTCTTCTTTGCTAGATTGCATTCCCAAACATCATGGTTTATCTTCTTGGCTATATATCAGTATTTTGCTTTTTCTCAAATCCCTCCTTCCCCTTATACGTTTCCCTTTTAAACACTAAACTGCAATCTACCCTTTCATAGGTTGTCTGAATTTTTTTCTGTTCTCTCTTTTGTTCTGTGTCTTCTTTCCATTTGTTTCTCCTCCCCCTTTTGTGGCATATGCATTCACATTAATAAGAGCACATCCCTTCTGCCATCCTGCCTAGGGACAGGACAGTTTGCCAGGCACCTGAGACACAAACAAAAATGGGTCTTCCATGGAGTGACCAAGAGTGCACATGCAGGACAGGTCTTCAGATCCTTCAGAAAACACCTTAGGTCAAAACCTTCTTCACCTGCCCCTCTCTCAGTGCCCAAAGTCCTTCAGGGCTGTTGCCCATCAGTCCTCCAGAGCTCTGCCTCTCCCAGGTCTTTCTGTTGTACTTGAAGCACTGAATCTGGCAGCTTCCTTCCTTCATGAACTCTCCATGCAGAGGCGCAACAATTTCTCCCCTTCTTATTTACTCCCTGCCACCTTTCTATTTTTAAGTCTTTTTTACCAATCAAGCTATCAAGAGTCTTCCAATAGTTTATTATTCCAGAAGAAAATACTACTGTAGGCTTATTTAAAAGGTGTCAATTTCCATAAAGTTTCACCTGGAAATCAGGAAAAATGAAAAAAATGAAAGGGATTGTTTTGTTAATGTGAGCTACCATTCTTTCACCTTTTCATAATAAAGCAAAAATGTTCAATTGGAGGAGCATTTCAATTCCATTTTAGAAAATTATTTAAATACAATTTTGGAAAAATAGATTGTTAAAATATTGTGATCAAGCTGGACCTAGCTTTTATTCAATTTTACTAAATTTTGGTTTATAAGATTATCATGAGGGGTATTATCTTTGACTTTTCAATTTCTGCCTTATAATAAAGTAGTGGAAAATACCTAAAATACATAAAAAGACCTGGTTTTATTCTTTATAGGTCATATGCTTGATTCTTTCTACTCGGAGTTTTCTCACATGTATTTGAGGCATTTGGTTTCCATCTCTTGGTATCATGAGATGTACTTGATTCTTGCTTTGTTTCAAAGCTGCCTATATTGTTCCCAATAGCAGCAGCAAAATCAACAACATTCTGGTGAGCATTTGCTCTGCTGTATCTTGAAAGAGGTAGGAGCTGGGATGGAGGTGTCTGGAGCTGTCTCAAAAGTGAGAAAGATGACACTGCATCACTTTTCACTGTGGTTTGTGTTTGGAAGGTTTGCTTTTCTGGTTTGGTTCTCTTTTCCTTTCCTTGAGAAAGAAAATTAAAATGTTCCAAAAATACACTTGCTGGTTGAAAGTGAACATGGGGCGGGTGACTTTGGCACACAAGTTTCAATGTCTGCCCAAAGTCCGAGCTTCGTTTGTTTTTCTGTCTCGTTACCACTGACATCAGGAATCCACCAGATACTTTTTCAGACAAAGGGCTGGTACAGCCCCTTTAAGCAGCTGCAACAAGAGCTGCAAATCAAACAGCTGTAACAACTGGGTCAGTGCATATAGAAAGACTTTCAACGGTGGTTATTTATTCAGTCTCTTGCTGTAAGATTAGTCCCATTATGTGCCTCCTATGCATTCCCTTCCGATTCATTCAATTTAAATAAAAACTTTCTGCTAGAATTCATGTACATATCAGTGACATTCATCTAAATCAAATGTCCCAGGCACTTGAGTCTCAGAAACAGTCTTATGAAAAAGCAGATCATATTCTATTTATTTGGAGATGGGATGCATGTTGACATCAGGCTTATTTCAAAATAATGTCAAAATGTTAAAATCTTTATGAAATCTTAACATTACATTTTATGAAGACCGAGATGTTTGCCGGGATGTGATGCTGGGGGCTAGGACCAAAATCAACTGCAAAAAACTACAATACTGCCATAGGGGAGAAGAGGGAGCAAACACAAACTCGGGGTCACCAGACCTGTCTTTTTTATAATTTTTATTTTTATTTCTTGAAGTTAGTAATATAATTTAAGTTATATACATTTCTATTCTAAATTGGTAGTTCTTGCTGGGTGAGCACAAGTACTATCTTTCTTTTCTTTTAATGTGCTGAATTTTTTCCTAGAGAAGCCTGGCAAGTCTTTTCTCCCAGTCAGAGGTCTGAAGAAATTGAGTAAGTGTAGATAAAACCAGCTTGTTTAATCACTGAAACATAGGAAAAATTAAAATACATTTTTAGCTTGTAAAGTAGAGAAAAGCAATAAAAACAATGCCAGACGGTTAATGCTGCTCTTGTACCTTTCATTTCAAAGACCTCAAAAGAACATCAAGAAGAATAAAGGCAAAATCTATTCCCTATTGGCATCATTATAAATGTTGTATCCTCTAAAACTCTAAAGACATCCAAGAAGAGTAGAAGAATAAATGGCATTGAAATAAAGAAAGTCTCTCTGGAGCTTTGTTCAATCGGCTTTGTTAGAATTCACTCAAATAGGATGATTATAAGAAAAGATCTCATTTGTTTCAACATTAAAGGAGCAAATTAATATGTGGCAAGCTGCTAATAATTGCCTCATTATGTAGTGAATGGGCATTGCGTCCAATTTACAAAATTACAATCATATTGTTAAAGTAACAATTGAGAAAGTTTAGTCTGAGTTTCCTAACTTATCTGCATGATTAGTTGTGGGATTCAGAGTGGAACAGAGATGGTGGTTGGAGAGAGCTCTCCAGCACACCACTGGTCTATAGTGCTAAGAAACCACAAGACAAATTCAGCTTTTCATTAGTGGAAATTCCATCTGCAGAGGTCCTGAGCTGGATTTGGTCCAGCTGAGGAGTGCATCTGGCAGTCTCTGCTGAGACCAGAGCTTGGTGTGTGTCTGGTCTGTCCAGACATTGTTTTGTGGTTCAGAGACCTGGCCTGAGATCATCTCCACATGGACCTCAGCAGATCTGCAGGGCTGTGCCTGGGAAACTTGGTGATGCAGGATCTGTGCCATTGGAAAACCCACCCATACAAATGGCTCTGTAGCTGGGATTCAGTCTCTTGGTGGAGACATTGGAAATGGTGGGGGAGTTGTCAAATTTGGAAAGTTAGCAGTTTTCCAAATAATGAAATCCTGTGTGGAAGAGAATCATGTTTTGTGACCTACTTTAGTTAGATTTGCTTGTGACCTTTTCTAATTCTGGCTGATTTTGTTATTTAATGATTTGACCTTTGATTCTGTGAAGCCACTTCAGTGCTGAATGCAAAGATTTAATAACTAGAACTGTTTGATAAGTGACCTTTATTACACAGCTATTTCTCTTTGCTAGAGAAATGGCACTGTTTTGCAAGTTCTAATTCACAGTTTTAATTATCTTTTCTATTGTCTGTAAGCTTGCACAGGAAATGGAAAGGTCATACATTTCATTTTCTTTACTGATTAAAATATAAGTGTTCCTCAACAGTTACAATGCATCATTCAGGAGAAAGATGGAACAATTTGTCAGAACCATGCCCAGCTGCTCTGCTGAGGACTTCTACATCCTTCTGGTCAGCAACAAAATGAACAATTTTCTAGCAGCAATAATAGCTCAGCCCCCATGGTGTTTAGAGGTGAAATAAATGTCTAAGTACATGAAAAGAGAAGGAAAGGTGAATGATTCTTAATGTTTTTGTCTTTAACTCTTGTATTTATTATGCAAGTGAATGAAGATCTTGTGAGAGATAAACCTTGACCTGATGTTCTGGATCCATAGAGGATAAGCAGTAACAGCACGGGTTTCTGTGTGGTCCTGCCGATCTGTGTCAGTCCCACTGCTGCTGGACCGTCTCTGCAGATGAGAGGGCAGCCTGAACTGCCTGGCAGACCCCTTTGTATTGTATGTGGATTCATGTGTGTTACTGAACCCCCCCCTTCTTGTCTCTGACACTTATCAACCAACACCACAAACTGGTGTCCTGTCTTCATATGGGGTTCAGTGAATGAATATTGATGTGTGTTTTCTCATATGTTGAGGGAGATATGATGCAAAAAGATTATGAAGTCAGTGGATGATTCTGGAGTCAGCGGAATACCTGTCACGGGTGTCAGTCAGTCTCCTAACTCTCTCTGGGATCTCTGTTGGGAAATATGCATATTGGGACATGTAAAATCTCTCTACATTGTAAAAAATATTTATTGTGAGATAGAGCTGGGAGGGGGTTAGCCTCTGACTCTGTTCAAGAAGAGTAGATTATATGTTGACCTAGTGCAGGCATTCAGTATTATGAAAGCACTTTATAAATTGGAACAAGATAAATGAATCTCAACAAAAGAGCTAGAAAACCAGGGGACACAGTTGCAGGAGTGAGTGTACTCAGTTTATTCATGCAGAACAGTTGCACTCAGTGAATAGAAAATGTGCAGTGCATTTCTAACTAAGGTCAGAAAATCAAACAATTCCAAATTTAGGAGAGCAGCTCCATTTTAATGGAGAAGGAAGAATTTAGTGGAAAAAAAGCAGCATTGAGGATGAGACAAATTTAAATGGGACCAGATTCTTGACCAAATTGGCTTTTCCTATCTAGCAGTTTCATATTCAGCATTTGTTAGTTTGAAAGTTCACCCTGAAAGCTATAAATTAATCTACTGGGACTGTAACAATTCACTTCGTGCTAGGATATGAGTTATGCCCATGGATTTGTTTAGGTCACCCAGCCATGTCCTCATAATGTATCTTAGGGAGAATTTCTGTAAGTAAGCAGTAAACAGAAAGACCGCTGTGTTCAGCTGTGTCTCCTGGGATTTCATCCCTGCTGTCAGAGAGCCGTGCAGGACAGCTCTCTAAAACTACAACAGCTATAAAAATTGCATGGTGTTGTGTAAAGGAAACATTGACAATGCTTTTGCATTCAATCAGGAATCTTTAGCTACTGATGAAATGAGGAAAGAATGTTTTCCTGAACCAGCCACATAGGAAAATCAAATCAACCACAATAGAGAAATCAAAGCTTTGAAATTGTGAGATTTATTGCAGAAGTCTTGCAGGATGCACCTTAATTCAGTACAATATTTGTCACTCAAAGATGAGATATTTTAGGTCTTACAGCTTGGCTCTCTTCGGATGTTTGTCTCTTGTCCTTGCATTATTCCCCCGTATCAAAGAATTTGATGTTTTGTCAGCATCCACATCCTAGGGTTATAGTGGTCAAATGCAGTCAGGCTATTCATCCACATCAGCTAAACGAGGTGTGATTTTGAAGAGAAATAACCACAAGTCTGATCAGAAAAGCACCTAGCATCCTGTCAGAATAAATGTCCAAAGAACGTGAAGGGAATTATTCCTAAAAAATATTAAACCGAGGTCACTGGCTCCCAGTTGTGAGCATGACAGAGGATCAAGTCTGTGACCATACAAAAAATTGTAGGTTATCTCTGAGCTGGATATTCTTCTGTAGGGGTTTTTTGATGGATCTAGTTTTCATGTGATTTCAGTTTCTAACTGAACTCTTTATACAACCCAAATTAAATAGAGGGCATTTCCTTTTAGTCTGTAGGTACAAAAGAATCAAAAGACATTTACTCTTTATACTCTGACAAATGGAACATCAGATAGGTCCTTACATCTCTGTTAGATAATTATTTCTATTTTCAATTCATACTGGAGTAATAGCACCCTAGAACGTGGTCAGGAAATACTGTCTTTGTCTTCAGTTTTCTCAGGATTAAGTTCCTAGTTCAGGGGTCACCCGTCCATCTGCCTCTCATTTCCATGGGTCATAACCGCTCTCTGGAGAGAACAACATATTCCTCTGTCTACAACAGAACAACATATTCCTCCTTTCCAGCTGCAGGATTTTCATACTATTACGTTGCTTCTTAGAGTTACATCTCCCATTCGACTTCTGTCACAAATTTGGGAGCTATTCATTGAGACACAAACACAGGTAGTGCACAGTTAAATTTCCAGCAGTACTTTTTCAGTAGGTTTTTTGCTATTGCTGACAACACCCTGTTAAAAGAGAAGCCATTGATCTAAATATTGTTTTCTGTTGCTTCTTTATTTCCTTGTTTTTTAGTGAAAAAAGTAACATTTAGAGGAAAAAAAAGGAATGATTATTTGTATAGTTGACTTTGCAAGGTGGGAACAAAGGCAAAGATTGGAACTGCCTATTTCACTGAAAAGGTTTGCATTCAGAGCTTTGTAGTGGTAGAGGTTTCAAGCAGCTCTGCCTCATGGGGATTGTGGTTTTGTTTTTTTAAAAAGCGTTGCTTTCAATTTGTTGTATTGTACCTGTCTGTCTTTTAACTGAATTTTCAGTCTTCATGTTTTAAAGAGAAAAACTTGCAATATATGTTATTGTTTCCTGTCTTCCAGCCTCTACAACTTGACTGTGACCTCTGTGCCATTGTTTCAAACTCGGGACAGATGGCTGGCCAGAAGGTGGGCACTGAGATAGACAAGTCCTCCTGCATATGGAGGATGAACAATGCACCCACAAAGGGCTATGAGGAAGATGTTGGGAAGAGGACAACCGTAAGAGTGGTCTCTCACACAAGTGTGCCTCTCCTACTCAAGAATCCTGAGTACTTTTTCAAAGAAACCAACAACACCGTTTACGTGATCTGGGGTCCTTTTCGAAACATGAGGAGGGATGGAAATGGCATTGTGTACAACATGCTGAAGAAAACTGTTGACAGCTACCCAACTGCCAAAATCTACGTGACAACGGAGAAGCGCATGAGTTACTGTGATGCAGTGTTTAAGAAGGAGACGGGAAAAGACCGGTGAGTCCTAAACGTGAAGAACAATTATAATCTTTGACAAAAGATACATGAGAAAAGTCCATGTGGGATGCCAGCTACTAAATGAGTCTCCAGATATGTTTTTAATGGATTGTTATATGGGTTTGACTGTTATAAGCACTTGATGAGGCAGCAGCTAGGCCCCATTTACCCCACCTACGCTACCTTCTGTTCATTCCATTTCTGTTGGCTTGAATCCCAAAAATACTGGATGTCTTCCTGAAATGTTTTCAAAGCTGTGAGTTGTTTTCAGCTCAATTTACTATTGATTAAATTGACATTTTATTTGAAGAGGATAATCCTACACAAACAACATTTCCAAATGCACAACCTTAGGATAATTCTGGATATTTTATTTTCTTCTCTGTTGAGATTCACTGTAGCTTTTCTTCAAACACAGACCTCAGGGTTATGCATTATTTCTGTTTCTTGGTGAAAATGGCTTATCAGAGATACTGGAATAGATTTAGGTTTGTACCAGTATGATGCTGAAATTCTATTTTCCATGCCTGAGAATGTGTGTTTATTCTGCTCAAGTGGAGGCTGTAAGAGGTGAAAATGTGAGGGCCACTGTTTTGCCTAGTACGTTCAAAGCAGAAACTGGATTTGTGGAATTAAGACCACAAATTTCAGGAATTTGTAACCAAGCTGCAGAAATTCAGGTCATCTGTGTTTTGGCATGGAAGAGCACCTGTCACACATACTCACTTGAGCTAACTAGGAAGGAGTTTCCAGATCACTGCTGTGCCTTAATATTAATTTTTAAATTTGCACATCATGAATTTGAGGTTGGGAAGGACTGTTGCTATTCTGACCAAATTAAAGATACAGATATTCACAAACAGCTTAACGTAGTCTGAAATTTTGACTTAGCTTTTGAAGTAGAAAAGCTTGTTATCTCAAACGTACTTAAACTGTTGGAATTTGGTGACAGTTGATTTCTCCTGGTTTTCCATCTAATGAAACATAAGGAAGAGCTTGCCCCTCAGTTTGTTCACCAAGTGCACATGCTGCTGTGGTTCTGGAGTTAGAGGGAGCTCATATATCTGATAAAGGTGTCAAGGTTGTCATGGCTTATTTAGTTTAACTGAACAAACTGATGAACAGAGGCTAATAAATACACAAGATCCATTCTTCAAAAATGACCTTTAATAATTCAAGTCGTCCTGTTTACTTATTAATCAAGCTAAATGTGATCACAGGTACATTATTGCATTGCTATACGTAAATTTGTTTATATTTATGAGTCAGTCGGGTCACAGCGACTTTACAATACTTCATCAAAATCCTTATTGTGAGATCAGACCTTGATAAAATCTCCTGTTTCTCCTGTTAAAAAAAAAAAATCACATCATTCAGTGTCAAAGTATCCTTCTCTTCAGCCTAATCCACTAGTCTTCAACAAATTAACACGTCTCAAGTTTTTATAGTTACGCAATTAACACAATACAAATGCTTCTTTTCATATCAAAAGCAGATTGAACTTTTCTCAGTGCTGATAACAAAGTTCTTAAGCAGCCTAATGTCAAAGTGGCCTGTGTTCTTTCTCCTTAAGTTTCACATTGTAAACAGCTATAAATTTTTACGAGCCCGTCTCACGACCCATCACGTTGTTTGTGCACGTGCGTCCCTTAGACACCGAGGAAAAAACCCACCACTTCTCACAGTGACAACCAGGTAACATCCTTGTATCTACTGCAACTTTCATTTTTAGTCCTACTTTTCCACATCAAATACTTAGTGATGTTTTTAACATCATTTAGTGCTTTTGTCAGCCAGAAACAGGGGAAACGATTGATGTGTCACCAGCCAGCACCTTCTGTATCTCAAGAAAACATCCTGCAGTTCTCTACTAATCAGGGACTTCAGTTTGGAAACTGTTTTATTTTCTGTAACATCTTCCATTTGCAGGACCTGTCTTCTGTTTCTAGGGAGGGTCATGGGACTGTTAGAGGTATGTGGCATTTGTGGAAGCAGTAAATGGAGAGCACAAGAGATTTGTGGGTGATGAAAATACTTCTGCACATTGTGCCAGGCTATTATGATGCTGAGACAGACTCAGGTTCTTCAGCCAAATATTCCTTCAGTTTCTCAGAGGAACATCAACCCTTGCTTGGAATATTAGATTGAGCAGAGGTCTGGTTCGACGTGTTTCCAGCAAAAATTCTGGAAGGAAACCAATTTCAACTCATATTTTAAAATGTACTGAGTGGATTGCAGCTACATCTATTTTAGTTTAATCCTAAAATACTGTCTTTCTGTGCAGTGTATGCCACTAATGCATAGTAAGATTGCAACAGATTTCTAGTCTGTCGAGCCTTTAATGAGTTTTCTGTTTCTACTCTGATGTACAGTCTTTTTAGGTAATTAGTGGGACTTCTCAGCACTTTCATCCTTGTGGTGCTCAAGTTTTTAAAGGATGTTGTGCGAAGCAGCTAACAGGTATGTGCTGCAGTCACTTCTCTACTGCAGAAAAGCTCTGGTCCTGCAGTGCTGATGTGGGAGCTTTATCCCTGACTTCACTGAGTGCAGGTTCAAAACCCACAGCTTTGGTATTGACAAATGATTTATTACTGATGCATGGAAGAAACAAGAATTGCCTCTAAGAAACTTCCAACAAACAGTGTTTATTTTGTAATGCATTTTTTAATTCTACAGCAGTACAAAATACCTTCTGATATGGGCTATCCACATTGGGTAATTAACCTTGCACGAGTGTTAGGAATCTGGGGAACATATGTTCTTTCTGAGAGTCTTTGTTAGTGAAGCAGTCAAGTTCAAGGTGGTGAATGCTCATCCACTTTGAATAATTGTTGTACATAAATAATATTCATTACCAGACATTCACAATTTTTCATTAATGCATTTTACTTGGTACTTCCCTAAAGGGAGCGTAAAGCTGGCAGCTTCTTCCACTACTTGCCTAATGTGCTGGTGTATTATATATATTGACTCAAATGAAAGGATTTAAAGAAATATTAGATAATTACTAAATGCGGCATCTTTGTATGTACCTCAATCCAGATAAGTGGTTCTAAAGCCATCTATATCTTTGCCATGCAATACAAATATAATGCAATATGATATAATGACATTTAATTGGTAATAGCAGAGAAAACTGTAGTCTTCATTAAAGCAGCAAAGCTAATTCTGGTCTGATAAAGTGCACTGAGCATCCCTAAATAGGTTTTAATTAGCTGGCACCAAAGCTGCACCACCCTTAGGGAGGGTAAAATTAATGAAAACCAGCAGCAAATAGATCAATGCTACTGGATGTTCTCGCCTTAGGTGAAGGTGATGAGAAAGAAAGGAGTGTCTTTTAAGGATCATTTAGAAAACAGTCTGCGTTAAAAGTCACTTTCAACAAGCAATGCTGAAATAAATCTTTGCTAATATCACTGGAGCAGTCTAATGTTTTCTGGACTGCAGGCTCCATTTGTGTTTATACTACAAGCATCTCAGGCTAATCCCTGAGCACTGCACCTCAGAACAGTGCCTGTGATGGCCCAGCTCCACATCCCCTCTCAGGACCAGCAGTGGGCTCAGAGCACTGCTGTTCCTCAGCTCGTGTGAGGCACTGAGCCCCAGCAAACAGCCAGTGCTGGTGTGCTGCTACTGCTCAAAGCACAGCTTCACTGCGTGTTTGTAGTCACTCTCTTCGTGAGTAACTACTGAAAAGAGCCTGCTGAGCTCTGCTGAAGAAATGTGTCCTGAGCTCCTAAAATTCTCAATAGGAGATGTGAGATGATGTTCTGAAACCCAGCCAGTTTGGTGGACAGTTGACTTCCCACATACACTGCCTTAACTCTGACAGTGCCCATCCCACACCGAATCAGTTCAATTCAACAACGTTTTTTTGAGATTAACTGCACACACGTCTTCAGGAGGCAGGTTCACTGAGCCACATTTGCAGTTAAATGACTGTTTCTGAAAGACTTCTGTCAATATCTTGGCCAATTCTGAAGAAACTAAACTGCTTTTGTGCTTCTCTTCCAGAAGTTCTTAGTTTCCTCTGTTCGTGCCAGATGGTGCTATGCGTTAGGTTGTGAGAAAGCTGTTTTATCATTCAAGGCAGAAAGATGTATCATTCTGATCGCTGACTTCTGCATCAAGATTCAAAATTTGGGGTTGCATTCAACCTGCCATTTCACTCAGTTCTGCTCACTAATTATTTATTACTTTGGTGATATACGAGACCTATATTATATCTCTGTCATTTAGAGCTAGCAAATTACATTCATCTAAAGTTTGGGTTGACATTGTTAAGACAACTGCAGTCATCACAGCTTCACCTCAGCTAATATGTGGTTTTTCATGTGTCTGACTAATCTACATGAAGCTATAGTCTAGTAAAAATGTCACTGAAATGAATAAATGAAATTACATTCTCTGAGGTTCAAGTAGCTGCAAGTTCTATTGTTTGGTGATATTCTCTGTGAATTGAGGTAGTAAAGCTGTCAGTGTCCAGAGCATCAGAGTTTTATGCCATGTTTCTGGTTATTGACTTGAATGAAATATTACAGTAATGATATTTTCATTTTTGCACTTGCTTCCATATATGTATTGGTTTCTCTATCAAAGTTACTCAGAGGAAGTATAAAATCTTAGCTAGTGTTGGTTAAAATTTGCAGAAAGCACTTTTTCATTGGGAAGCTGTGGACCTTGACACTGAGCCTGGCTGAGAGAGTTAAATTTGGGCACTTGGGAAGTACGTCCCATCAGTGCTTTGTACTAACGTGCTTTTTCTAAAAAAAAGAAAAGAAATATCTGGAAGATGAGTAAAACTTCATTTTATTTTGAATATAAAATGAGCAGAGTTAGGGAGTATCAATGTCTTTAAATTACAGAACTTTAGGAAGAAAAGGATGAAAAAACTGGTTCAGACTGACGAGGAAATTTATAATGCCTGTTGGAACATTTTTGAGGACAAAGATTAATTATAGTTTACATTTTGCTGTAGTCTTTATCATGATGATGTAATATCTGCTGCTGCACCAATAAAGTCAGCAAAAAGTTCTCAACTGCCTGTGAACATCTGAGTAACCCCAAAAATATGTGTTTGATATAGAGACCATTTTTCAAGTACTTGGCAATGGATCTTTCTTGAACCATTACTTGGCACTTCCATTCTTTCTTTTGATAAAGTAATTCCTTCAAAAAATGCTAATGGATTTGTCCATCTTAATTCATAAAGGGTTTAAATAGTTTCATTGTCAGTCAAGACTGCTTTATTACCTGAAAAAACAAGGGTCTAAAGCATGAAACCTTAATGAAATAAATAGATTTTTCATTATAAAACACTTAAAACCTCAGCATCTATTGCTATTTGTGGTCAATCACCAGATGGTTAACAACTGTTTGGGGGTTTATGTCTGCTCTACCATTTCCTGGTAAAACACCAGTTGTTCCTGAGTGTCCTACATTTATTCCCTGCAGCCCATTAGTAACTGCATTTATATTCTTTATGAAGATTTTCCTAATTAAGATGAACATTTTTCTCTATTAGGCAGATGGAACTCAATAGAAGAAGTCCGTTCTTTATTAACATGCCAGTAAACGCTGCTCAAAGCACCAGCACTTCTGTTAAGAAACACAGCTCCTACTACATTACACTAATTACACAGTAAAGTGAAACTTTATTAAAAAATATCAATATTAGCTATTATTTTGTGATAAAGCTCTGGCTGCATATAGATTGGTGTGAGCTTAGAGACCTATTGATTCTGTAGTGGTTGCTGACTATAGCCATGGAGTTACTTCTTTTTAATTAATGATTAAAGGCATGGAATATATAATCAGGATCTACTCTATCATTGTGCATTTTCGCCTGTTCTTTGAATTTATCCATCTATTTCTTTTAATTTATCCCATCTTCTTCAAGTGCCACTGGATCTGTTTTCTGCTCCTGATGAACTGTATGTTAAATCTTTATACAGAGTTTGGTATAGTCCTAATGCACACTTTTTTCATCCTGTGCCTGAAATACTCTGCAGCTTTTCTTGTTATGAGAGAATTGCTGATACTTCTCAGAAGGAACTGTATGTATGGATGGGATTCTGGACTCAATCCTTGAAGGTCCCTTCCAGCTCAGCATATCCTGTGATTCTGTGATTCTCATATGCCGTGAACATCCACCTTTGGAAAGGATGATGTAAGTCACTGACTCATGCTGGCAATCCTGGTAGCACCCTGGATTGCAGGGCTTCCAGTTTTGCTGCTGGTGGTGAGGATATTTTTTGATTGCAAAGGAAAAAAGTATTGGAGAGAAAAACTAGCAGAAGCATAGATTTTGAATGAAGCCTTTGGTGCATCTTCCGTGGTTCAATGTTTTTGACTTTTCAGATCACAGTGTGTAAAATAGACCTTGATGTTCCTAAAGGAGCTTAAAATTTTGAAGGAATAGATATGATTTTTTTTAATTAAAATTTTTTTCAAAAAGATAAATTATTTATTTATTTATTTATTTAGAATTCAGCCTTGCTGCCAGCTGAAGTAGTTGTCTTGAAGAACACAGAGTGGTTACCATTGAAGTCTGTACTTACTACCAGGTGTCACATGGCAGTTCTTTTCTAAGATACATTAAATAGATTAGAAGATAAATGTAATGTTTCTATTGTTTAGGTGTGATACCTGTTGGGTACTGGTAACTGTGGGGTTTCTAATGGAAGCTCCCTAAAGAGCACTGAGCTGTATTTACAGTGCTAAGTAAAAAACAATACTGCAATCAAACTGCGTGAGCTGCACTGGGAGGTTTGTGCTACAGAGCCACTGCTCAAGTGAGGATAGCAACTTTAGGAGACAGGAAATAAGACTCTACAGTAATTTCTTGCTTTGGATAGAGAAGAGTTTCTGTACATCTGTCCACCCACTGGCTAGTCAAATTTATTAGAAAATACTTTTATAAAGAGAAGCTGTATGAAAACTGATTTTAAGTATCTCTCTGAATGATCTTTAGAGAAGATTGTCTTCTCAAAGCTTTGTACAAGTGGACACAACAAAAGAAAAACTATTTGAAAGTAGGAAAATTTAGCCTGAACTTATGTTTGAGTATTTTATCTTAAAATTCAGAAAGACTAGTAAACAAATTCTGCATGGAAAATTTAATTAGTAAGAAATCAAGCCTGTATGAGACCTCATAGACATAGGTGGGAGGAAAACAAAGGGAAAACGGTGAATTTTTGTGACTCATTATGTTAATTTAGAACTCATTGTTAACTAGTGCTTGCTTGTGCACATCTTCAATATGTATTTTTACCCAGATGAAAATAAAACAGATGTTCTACTTTTTTTTTTATTTCTGTGTCTGTTATCCCACATAAATAATTTAGGCTGCAATTTCAGAACAGTGAAACTGTACAGATATATGGATTTATGGCACATGCCTTAGAGGGTAACACAGGATTCATATCAATGTTTCTCAGGGAACCTGATGTGCTATTGGGATATACTACAGCCAGTGTTGAGAAAACAATCACTCCTACACAGTTCCTGTGATACTCAACTTCTCTGAGCTTTTAACTGTGAGGCAACTCTGCATTTAAAGAGTAAGAGGCACAAGAGCAGCATGTACAATTTTTCTCAGAGATTCACATTTCCAGCAGGTTTTGGAACTTAAAAACGGTCTGGAAAAACATAAATGTAACAGTGGGGATTTATTATGAATCTTGAATCTTATGTCTTCAAACAGTTTGTGTGATATCTCAGATATTGACCAGCATGGGGTTTAGTTTGGGTGTGAGCAGTTCCTGACTGTGGGTGCATTCAGTACAGTTGGGACCACTCACCAGAGACACCACTCATCTCAGAACCTGAGCAGCCCTGTCTGGTGCATTAGAATTCAGTAAACATGCAATTGCAGTAGAAGAAAAGGTTTCTAACTGTTCGTATTTGTGCTTTACAAGTTTCTTGTTGGTATCCCATCCTTATATTTGGAGACTTCTTTTTCTTTGTTTTTATTTTTAAATTTAAGTCGTCCCTGCACGCATATCCTCTCTGCTCTAGTCCTACTGGTTACAGAAAGGAGGCATAAGCTCCCTGTCTAATACCATTCTCTGCATGATTCATTAAAAATTTCAAAGCACAGGATTTTCTGCAAAGCTTTAAAAATTGCTGCAGATGATGTCACTAGCGTAGAAAAAGTTAGGAAAGAAAGAGCAGATGAAATTCTAAGAAACAAACAGCATGCTTTTATCTTAACAATAAAAGCAAAGATAAATGTCAGGAATATGTGCTCTGTGTTCAGTTTGCTCTCCATATGTTGTTTCAGAATTTTTCTTGAATAAATTAATTCGATTTGCTAGTACTCCTGTCTCCAAAAAGTGTCCCAAACATTTTCCATGAGAGCATTTCTGAAAAGTATTGCAGGTATCACTTAAGCCTCAAAATGCCTTTGTGAGGCAAAGGATATTTGTCCCCTTCTTACAACTTGACTTCCCTAAGAAAAAATGACACTGGGGGAAAGCAGAAGCTATTGCTGTCCAGAAATTCATGCCCATAGGGGTTTTTGAATATTGTATGCTTACCAAGGAGGCATTTCATTCTCTAACAGTCCTAATTTTGGGTTGGAGTGGTCTGGAAGTGGAGTATGGAACAAATTTCTGCTGCTCTATAACCTGTTTTCAGCCAAACATGGTAATGTTATAGCATTTCATTCTATATGAAATTAGCAGTAGTCTCTTGACATTTTACAGTCAATCAAAATACTAGGAAAAGAAAATAATTTGAAGAGTATGTGCAAAGCAGCATTCCTCTAAAACAAGATTTTTTGTTTCAATATTTTCAAATATTATTTTATATATTATCAATACTCTGTGTCCATGCATTTTAGCATTCTTTACACACCTTTCTCTAGTCTATTAAGAAATGTGACTAGTGTTTGTCATGTGCAGCTTTTTCTTTTATCAAGGGAGAATTGTGTCTTTGCCGGAGCTCAGCAGTTGTGGATTTTTGCTCTCTCTGTTTGTGCTGCTCTGGCTTTATGTAAGTGATGACACTGTTGAAATGTGTTTCGTGTTTGGAGTAGAAGCAAGCAGTGGTCCTTAACTCCTTGGGGCTAATTTCATGATCTTAAATTGCCTTTACCTCCCCTTCCAAGTATGCACAGTGTTCGAGGGAGCTGGATTTCAGCTTCACTGTACTGATTGTGCCGGGGACTCTGGGCTGCAGTGACATCCCATTCACACTCCTAGAGGTACTTTGAGTCTTGCTCATGGAGTGCCTCTTGGATATGAAACTTCATTTAACTTTATAGAGGACATCCCCAGGGTATCCTCAAGCTTTATGTACTGCTTAGATCTGTCTAATCACTTCCTGCCATGCTGCACTGCTTTGCTGGGTTAGAAGGAAGGCAGTGAAAGGATGAGTAACTAAAGCCAGTTCAGTGTTTATCAGTGGGAAATGTAGGATTTCAGGCACTATTTGTGGATATGGTTTAGGATGGTACTTGGAAATGTTACATTGAGGGAAGGCTTATTCCAGTTTCACTCCCAAGCTCCTAATTTTGGATCATTTGATAGTTTTCCTTTGTTTTTGAAATAAGAACCACTGGTGTAATATAAATTTGACCAGTTTCGGGATAGCAGAAACAAGAGCAACTCCACGTGTTTTCCTTAAACTTCTTTGGTCTGTGTTCCAGGCCTGAGACTGGCATATAATATAAACATTTTCTTCATTATTACTTTACATTTTTCCTTGAGGCTATCACGCTGATTTCAAAACCACGGTCATCATTATGCTAAAATGGTGGCATTAATACATTGGTCCTTGTGGGTAGATTATAATAGGAAGTTTCAAAATAATTGCCCACTAATATGAGAGGTGGACGTATAGTATTCTATTGCTTGTAATGTAACCATTAAAATAACAATTACTTGATAATGAAAGGACTCATTATGCTTTAGTTTATCTTTGCATAAAGTTAATAGCTAATGAAAACAGGGGAGATTATATCTAATTACATTTTACAATACTTTTGCTCTTCCCATAAAGAGAACGTTTTACACAGAATTGTAGATTGGCATGCTTCAGTAAAGCTTGTGTCCACTTTCTATGTGCTTCAAATTACAGCTGTTTTAAGGCCAATGGTTGCATGGTCTTCTTTATCAAACGGTACACATAGTCTTCACAAAAAACATTTTTGAAACTAAGTTATCAGAGGGAGTCACATTTGCAACATGACTGCACTGAACATAAATTTTAAAATAAATTTAGTTTCTTCAAGTTTGAAGTGTTAGAAAAATGAAGGCAGCTTGACACTGAGTCAGTCAGTAGAATACTGTCTCTCTTTGTGTCAATGAGAGATGTCAAACAGGTACATTACCTACCATCTGTGGCAATTTTGATTCAGTATTGTCTACAAGGCATTGTCAGGCAGGTGAGCAAGTTCCTTTTCTATTGTATCCAGAGGTGGAACATGCAAGAACAAATAGCAAACCAGGGCTTTGGCATGGATAGAGAAACCTCTCATTTTCTGTGTTGGGATACTGAGCTCTAAGTGAAGAGTGTTTAGTTCAGGAATGCATAGACAGAGCTCCCAAATTATCTTAATGGCAAGAAGACTAATTAGAATTAAGACATTTTGGTGTTTTTATATAAAGATCATACTACACTGATTTTTAAAGATGCAGTAAGGTTGTCCTCCACTTTTCAATATTTTTCATATTTTTTAAACATAATGATTTATTTGAATGTTGCCTTTAAATGCCAAACTCATGGAGGTGGGAATTATATAATCTAATCCATTTCACTCCAAAACAGAATTAAGAGATGTGAATTAAGCAGTTATGAATGAACTAGGCATTAAATGTATAATTGCATTGATTTTACTAGGTATTATACCAAATTTCATCAATAGAAAGTGTCTTTGGTCTAATAGCGAGATATTTAATTAATTTGTGATCCAGTGAGCTAAATGGTGGGTTGAGTTTTCGAGCCACAGTGTGCATGGTTTTAGCATGTTCAGAGCCTGGTTACTGTCTGAGGCTCTGTTTGGATGCCAGGACAGCTCAGTACATTCTAAGACAATCATTGTCTGTGAATCTTGAGGCCTGGTCCCAAGTAATTTCTGAAACATTTCAGCTTTCAAGCCTTTTCTTACACCTATCTCAGACTCTTCCATTTGGATTAGCTGACTCAAATCACAGGCTGTAATGTTGTCGCTGTGTTTGGGTCAAAAACTTTCTTCTCCATGCTTCTCCTTCACTTTCTGGTCAGAATCACAGAATTGATAGGGTTGGAAGGGAGTCTGGAGATCATCCAGTCCAAAACCCTTGCCAAGGCAGGGTCACCAGAGCAGGTTACACAGCAATGCATCCAGATGTGTTTGGAATGTCTCCTGTGACAGAGACTCCATGACCTCCCTGGGCAGCTGTTCCAGTGCTCTGCCAACCCTCAGTGTAAAGAAGTTCTTCTTCATGTTGAGGTGGAACTTCTTGTATTGTGGTTTATGGCCATTGCTCCTCATCCTGTTGCTGGACACCACTGAAAAGAGTCTGGCACTTCCCTCTTGGCACCCACCTTTGAGATATTTTTATTAGTGAGGTCCCCTCTCAGTGTGCTCTTCTCTAGACTAAACAGGCCCAGCTCCCACAGTCTCTCCTCATAAGAGAGATGCTCCAGACCCCTCATCATCTTTGTGGCCTCTGCTGGACCCTCTCCAGTAGCTCCTTGTCTTTCTTATCTTGAGGAGCCCAGAACTAGGCACAGCACTCCAGATGTGGCCTCACTAGGGCTAAGAAGAGGGGGAGGATCACCTCCCTCAACCTGCTGGCCACACTCTTCCCGATGGGATACTTGTTTCTATATTATATTACGTTCCTTGCTTTTCTTGAAATATTTTTTCCTTCTCTGACATTTTTACAGATATTTTGGACATTTTTTCTCTTTTATTTCCTGCCTCTTTGTTTGTAACCATGTCATCTATATAGCTTTCTTCTTTCAGACTTTTGTCCTTTTATTGTGAAATGTATTGCCTCGAACACACTTCCTGTTTTCGGCACAGTCTCTTTTAAAACAGCTCACAGACCTGCAAGGTATCTGATGAAGAGCAGCTTTTCCCTGTGTGCCCTTGCCCTTGGCCTTGCCCTTGTGCTTCCTCATTCACTTGCATCCTGGTGCAGAACACCTGAAAGTCTGCAGGTCCAGAACTGCAGATCTCAACTCAGTACATCCAGTTCTTAAAACAAAAACAAAATATCACAGTGGGGCGTAGAAGCTGTGCATGATTATTTATTGATGATTGTTGGTTACAGGAATTAAAACAGCAGGGAGCTCAGATTTTGATCAGAAACCAAGTGATTTTTCTGTACACTTTTTATTGTAAAATGTGAACATAATATAAACCCATTGTGCTCCTGCTGGTAAATGCTAAGCCCTGGCCTGACTGCTGTATGAACAGTGCATGTTCCCCATCACACAGGTATGTAGCTCTGTATATGTGAGCATTGATTAAGGCTTGAAGCTATTGTAAGGCAATTCATATATATATGAATATAGGAGCTTTCACAGTTGCTTCATGTCAGCTCTCAAGTGTGCCAAGCACCCAGCACAGTGTGATCTCCAAGTGAAAAGCAAAGGGATCTGGGAGTGCCTGCCTGGGGCTGGGCAGCCTTTCTGTGAGCTCCCAGCACAGGAGTGTTCACACAGAGACTCACTTCATGTGCTAGTAATGAGCAGAGTGCATGTGCTTTGCTTTTTGTAAGCACTTTTTAATTGTAACAGTACAAGATAGCCAGCCTGGCAGTGACTGTTAGGTGTACAGTTATAATTTATTTGCTTTTAGTTTTTGTACCATCACCAACTGCTAAGGGAATTGATGCTTAATACATTTCTAAATAAGTAAAACTAAAGTATAAATAAATAATGCCCAGTTTATTAGTCCAGGTGTTTTCAGCATTGCTGAAAGTGGTTTGATGACAGCCACCAGCACTAGCAGTGGAAAAAAACTTGATTTCACAGTGATTATTATCATTATAAAAAACCATAATTGAAAGATTACAAAATTGATTCTTTTAAAAATTAATGTTGCATGAGTGAGCAGGCTCCGTGGCATTCAGATTTTTTCAGTGTTACTTGGAAGGAAGGTGGCTTATTTTATTTCCTGGCAGAAAACTGCTGATTTTCAAACAATCACATTAGAGAAAACAGTCCCAGAGGGTTACAGGAGGCAACAGACCTATGTCATTATGCTTTACCCTTTCCTGATGGGTTCGGAGAAGAGCCAGAAACAAAAGAAAGTTACATTCATTATTGAGAGAGCCTTGGGAAAATCTGTTTGGCCAAGCAATTTTGCATGAAACGAGTGAGGAAATATTTGACTGCAAAGAACATAAACTCCTTCCATCAATATGCAATTTTCTGGATCCATTTGTCCAAGTGATTATTAAGAACAGTTTCTAAATTTGCAGTGCTTTACAACTTCAAAGGGCTGTGAAAGCATCAACTAGTTAAATGGATGGAAGTGTTTTTTAATAAATAAAAAAAAAGACCAAAGTCAGTTGTAAGACAGTTTAAAGTGCAGAGTATTGAAAACAGCAGGAAACCTGAGGACCTGCAATAGCAATCATCTGCTCCAATCAGGAACATGGAAACCACAAATTTATCTTTGATGATTTCCTGTAAATATGCCCTTTGAGGACAGATTGCCCTGCCCAGTCTTGTGGAAAATGCTCAGAGTTACATCTCTTCTCTCTGCAACATATGGATCTCAGCAAGCTCTGCTTCTCCATTTCTGAAGTCATTCTTCAGATGGAAAAGCCTGAGCGAAAATGTAGTGCTGCAAAAATGCTGGTTAGCATCCTTCAAGCTTGGTCAGTCTGACTGGAAAATATCTTTCTGAGTTGTTTTTTTTTCCATGGCCATTTTCTTTAGCAAGGTCTGCCCAGTTTTCCAGAGCTGTTATGCTAGCGGAAATGGTTTTATTGATGTTTTCATTCACTTCAGAATGTCTCATATTTCCCTAGGATGCTGCAGTATAAATACTTTCACCCCCAGGTGTGTAGCAGTGGGTGCTGAGGGCTGGGGAAGGTACATTTGGGTGTCTCTGAGTGCCCCCAGGAAGCCTCTCTCCAAAGGACCCCACCTGCAGCGTGGCAGTGCTGCCAGGGTGGCTGTTCAGTGTGCTGGGGGTGACTGTGCAGATGGAGGGGCTGGTCTGTCTTTCTTGCCACCTCTCTGTGGTGCTTCACTCCTGATGTTGTGGTTTCGGGTCTGAATGCCTGGAATCTGGGCTGCAGCCAGCGGTGTTACATCCTGGTAGCTTGGAGTTTCCAGTCAGTGCCACATCTCATGTTTATGACACAGACATCAAAGAAGCCCAAGAAATTGAGGTTAGATGTGGCTTATTGTTTCTCCATATATATCCTGAAGAGAGAATGTGCTATTTCATTTTAAAGCTGATGTTTATGCACCATTTCACATTGTCCAGGTGGTTTGCAGTCTCTGAAGAAGTTTTCTATGCTTGAATTTACGATGGACATATAATCTACCACATTTGGTATGTATGCTCTTAACTTGATGACAGCTTCCTACTGGCCCTATGTAATGTTTTATTAAAAAGAGGGACAGTTCCCAAGCCCATCTTTCTTCCCAAGATTGAAGTCAGTGTTCTTTCACTAGTTAAGTTTCATTAATATTATTTAGCATTTCGTAGTGCGTATCGTCCACAGACCTTGAAGCACTGCAGGACGTTAAATCAGCTTTAATTTCCCCATTTTCCTGATTGTAAAACTTGTGCAGGGAGCCATTTGTCAAGCTGCACAGAGGTATCATCCCACAAGTCTGTGGCAGAGCTGTGAAGGTACCCCTCAGTTAGGGTTCCCACTTGTCTCTGATGCACTACCCTGACATTCAGAAGGCACAAGTGTTTATTTGTACCTGTGCAAGTTCATGCTTACCTGGAAGGGAATCCTGGGTGACCAAGTGATGATCATATCCTTATCAAGTGCATTTTATGGGCAGAAAGAACTGGGATTTCTCAAAAGAATTCACTAGAAATTCTGTGTTTCCTAAAATTTGGTATGACTAGACCCAGCTCTTGTGTCTTGGCCTCTCTGCAAAGATAGGCTTGTACTGCTCAGCAGAGCCTTGTTTAAAGGTAACACTTTGCAGGAGGGAGGGGTGATCATTAGATTTGGAAAGGCATATTACAAGACATGTTGGAGCATTCCATATTCAAGCAGTTGCTTTCCTGCCACTTCCCAGCAGTTAACATTGCCCATCAAAGAAAATTGCTAAATAGCTCTGCTACATCACTCTTCATTTGCATTAGAAATGGCTCTAAGCAATAACAGGATTACAGCCAAAAAGTGCCAGCACTTTATCATTCATTTATTTGATTTAATATATAGAGGTACTATTCGAAACAGCATTTACTTTTCTTGAGCTCGTCATAAAACCTGCTCTGAATGGAAGTGTTTAAGGTAATGACAACTCCGACTAATTCCCTTAGAACAGCATGACTGGAATCAGATATACTACTTCTCTTTTCATTAGACATTTCTGAGCTACTATGAGTGATCTTACAGCATGAGAGGAAAGAAATTCGCTGAATAAATCCCCATGCAAGTCGTCCACGACACTCTGCTATTCTTCTTATGCACCATGGTGAACTGTAAGCTCAGTAACCTTTTGTGGTGGTGCCCAGATGGCATTAATACAACCTGATGCAAATTTTTGTTTTAGAAAAGGCAGAAAAGCCGTACTTGCTGTGTGCTGCAGATTTCTCTTCACCTGCGCTGTGAATTGAGTGGTGTTACAGCTTTCTCAGCCAGCCATTACCACCTTCTTCCCCTCTTCTCACTGCCACCAAATCCCTGTAAATCCAAGCCTGGCCTGAACAGCAGATCTCTAATCTGTTTTTCAACATGCACATCCCCCACCAGAGTCAGGAGGTCAGGCGTTGTGTTGCACTTTTGTTCACAGACAGGATTGATACATGGGATGTTGCATCACGAACTCTCTTCTTAGCGAGGAAGATGTTTCAGTTCATTCCAGGAAATTTGAGAGCTGGCAGCTAAGTTTTGCCAGTGTTTTATTCCTGTTTACATTTCTTGATGATCAGTAACTACTATTTATTATCAATGGACATAACACAAATATAGGGAAAAACATTTTCCCAAGCACCTCCCTGACCGAATAACCTGTATTACATCTGAAAATGAAACAGTTCCCTGAGTAATTTAGGTGTCTTGATTTTTTTTTTTCCCCAACTGAAGTATCTGTAATTCCCATTTTCTTCTGAAAGCAGAACTGGAAACACTACTGAAGGATGTTTACATTAGTTGGAGAAGCAGAGATTTTCTGGTAACATTTGCCTAAATTTCTTGTGCTGTTTCTCCTAAACATGATTATGAAGTTCTGCATGATTGCTGGTGTTGCAGGTATCTTAGCATTATAAAATGGTAGTAGTAGTAACTAAAAGAAAGGAGTGGGTAGGAAGGCAATGTGATAGAGAATCTCAGTGAAAAATTTTCTGAGAAAATACTGTTTAAAGTCAAAATTACAGAGTGCATGCTTTTCTACTGAGGACCAAACCTTTTGGTTTCAAATTAAAGGTTCACACAAAAGTTATGTCTGCTGTGCCTAACCTGCAGTAATTGATTCTTCTAATTCCTAGAGGAGCCCTCTCCTCTTAAAGTACAATTGAACTCCACATTACCTTAAAATGTTACGGTTTAAAAAGTTGTATCAGCCTAGCTCTGCCCGGTATGTAGTGGGCTGGAAGCAGAAACATTAGACCCTTTTCACTTCTTTGTTTTGTGCCCTAAACACTTGGATCAGCAGCTGTTCCCACCCTGTATTTCACACATGCTTTCATTTTTTACATATCTGTGCATGGCAACAGAAGAGGAGAATTCAAAATGGTATGGTGTGTTTTCATTCAGACTGGCTTATGGGCTGGGTTTTCTTTTCTGCTTTCTCATCTGATTCTGAAAAAATCACCTGTAATCACATGTAATATCAAGGCTAATATAGCAGCCTGATCTTCATTACTGTTTGAATGCATCTTCAAGAAAAAAGTCAGAATTCTGCTGAACCATTACCTTATCTATCAAAGGAAAATGTATTTATAAGCCACTGTGTGGAAGATTATATGAAGATAAGTTGTATCTAATCCTGTGATCTGCACCATTATGGGTTATAGAAGTGCTGGCTTTCCAGAATCAGTTTTTAATACTCTTAGTGGAAATAAATTTAGTCATCAGTTCTGCAAAAGTCTGGCTGTAACTAACAAACTGTGTGTATCTGTATTTGTAATGACTGTCTTGATAGTTTCACATATCAGTTCAATAAAACATCTTCCACTCAGGGGAGACATTTGGGCAGGAATATCTCATGACATCCTTGCCATTCCCATTACCATCACTACACACTCAGAGTAATACATGTTTTAAAAATTGATTGAGTGTGTATTTACAACATAGATCATAGGACATGTTTTTTTAATGGTGAGAAACTCCCAATGAAGCATTCTGTGATCCAAAACATTGATTTGGGTTCTTTGATTTTAATGCTACAGAATACAGTCATAAAACTTTTAGACCCTTAATGTCGTAGGGTGCAGCTTCTTGGCACAGAATGTTAATGTAAAAGGCACTAGCTACTGCAGGCAAGAGCCACTGAAAACCAAGGCCTTGCATTAAACATAGCTAACTAACTGAATTTGGATTCTTAACATATTAAGTATAAAATATAGAGAAGTTTATTGAAATGACATAAGGCTGAGATGAAAAATCCCTAATGCAGGTAGACTTCCAGTGGGTCACTTTGGCAGTGTGGAGGATACGCGTTTGGTTTAGAGAGTTCACTCACCTCCCTTCAGGCAGTTTTCAGAAAGCATCTCTGAAAAGTATTTTTCTGAAAGAGTCGTGTGAAGATGGGTGAAACTAATTTTCCACCCCTTCTCGGTTGACTACAGATAGTCTAGATGAGTGACACAGACATTTAGCTCTTGGTTAGCAAAGGAAGGTGAGGTAAATAGTGGTTAAATGTCTTGTTATATGTTGTATCGTCTAACAGGTATGTGCTGTTGTACTTGGTTCAAGGTTTTGGTAAAGGCATGACAGAGGTGATTTGTTCTTATCACAGCAGAAAGTTCAGCTGCTTTATCATACTCTTTTCAGTCTGGTTGCTATCCTGCTTCTTAAGAATTACTTGTTTCTGACATAAAACTGGGTCTGAAATTTAATTCCGCCCTGGGTCAGAGGTAAAAAGTGATAGGGAAAATTTAGTGAGAGAGCTACCAAAAAATAAGTTTGTCCAGATAGCAAGTGTTGGAATAGCTGTGAAGTTTTTTTTCCATAGATCCAGTTATACTGAACAGTATTGGGAAACTTTTAATTGTTATACAGAAGTCCTACTTCCATCCAAGGTTGTATTAGAGTTCACTTGGTATAGAAAAGTCTTGACATTTTTCACCGCAGTGAGGTTACTGTCCAAAGTTATCTGGAATCCTTCCAGTGCAAAAATTGAGTTTAGAAAAGGCTGAAATTGCTTTGTTCTAGTTCTGTATGGTTAAACTCAGATGGGACAGTCAAGACAATAGTACTGTGGACTTAAGTGTGTGAGTATGGTTGGCAGTTTTAGTTGACTCTCTTTTCTTACGAAATTCATTCCTCCCATTGGCACATTAACACTTGGTCTTCTAGTTCTTAGAACGTTGTTTGGACACAGACTATTTTTCACTAAATTTTCATTTTCTTTTTTAAGAGAAGGGGGAAAAGCTAATTGTTTGTGGGAATGCCTTTTCTTTGTTACAGGTAGACTGAAGCATCTGCACTGAGAGGTGTTTGTTTAGAAACACACTTTGTAAGCCTTTAGTAGACCAATAGGTTGGTAATTTGGCAACATTGGTGAGGACAGAGCTTCCTTTCTCTGTGGCACCTTCTCTCCTGGCATTGTAATCTTACCCTCTGGACATGCAGAGCCGTAGCTAGGTCAGACTTGCCCATGGGCTGTTGCGACTCTGCCGAACACTTAAAGCTGTTACGTGTTTCCTCATGGGATGAGGGATAAAGGGCAGAGCAGTGAACCCACTGGAGGGAATGACAGAAAAGAAACTCTTTTTGCAAAGGAGTAAGATTCCTTAAGCTGCTGCTGGGTTGTATTAACAGTACCTGTTCAGACCTGTGTCTCTGTGACTAACACAGTGGCGTCTGCCGTCCAGGAGTAAATTAACTTTCCCATCGGCCATGAGCAGATTTTAGTTCTGAATGTTACTATTCCAAATGTTTCCTGCTGCTGTTAACAAGAGTGCTCCCACTGGCCAGGCTGGGGCCTCAGGAAAGGCAGTAAATCCTTGTGATGTTGCTGCCTGGAGCCCCACATCCTGGATCCCTTCAGCACGCAGAGCCAGTGCTGGGGTGTAGCAGCCAAGGGGACGGCAGCTGCCCCACACTGGCAGGGGATGCTTGAATCTCCATCACCTTCCCATGCTTTGCAGAGAGTCAGGTGTTGCCACAGTGGTAGGATATTTGAATGGAGAGGATCCAGCTCTGGCAGGCTGTTCTTCATTGTTCCAGCTGTTCACAGCTGCTCTATGGCTGATTGAAAAGGCATTTACTCCACTCATGTGAATAACCTTGAGGGATCAGAAAGTCAATTGTGCAAAGCACCTACAGTCAGTTCCAGATGTGTGTCTGAGAGACACTGCAAGGGCGACTGACATTTAGAAGAGCTTTTTGGGGGTGGTTTAGGGACTGGCAGATGGCTACAGCAACTCAGGAGAATTTATTGCTGGTGAGAGGGGTGCAGAGGTTACTTAGCACACAACTACTGGTATTTAAAAGCTCTCTTTGCACCTCCTATTCAGACCAATACTGAGCATACATCCCCCGTAGTTTTCAGTCTGTTAGTTCATCTGTGAATGAAGCAAATGTTACTTTAATTGTAGTTCATTAGTTCCATCTGGTGCCAGGGTGGGGAATGGAGACCCTTTCTTACCTTACAAAACATTATATACCTTTTCTGCCAAGCTGCTCCACTGAATAATAGTTAGAGCCTGAGGCTAACTAAATGTAAAGATTTGCAATTGTTTCTCCACTGGTCTTCCCACTTGGCTCCCCAGATCTGGTTGCTGTCTAAAGAAATTAAGACCAACACTATTTTAGTTAAAGCAGTAGTATACCATATGCAAGGCCAGAGATGCTCTGTGTGATACCCACAAAATTGGGTACCTGTCTGCTTTTTTCCGTTCCCTTTAATCGATAAAAATACGATTTCCCTCTAGTTCAAAGGAAATTGAATTTTCACATAGCAGGGGAAAACAAATACCCTTCAGCATTGCTATCAGTGAATTGGGGCACCAGATGTCTTTTAAACAGGTCTAGCATATTGTCTCTCCATTTCCAAGGCACTCTTTTATGCTTCTATTTATTGTAGGCAATTATGCTTTGACCCAAAGACATAATCCTAGTGGACTTAAAAAATCAAGTGACCTCTTTGTATAAAAAAGCTGAGTCTGATTTTATGAAAAAGAAATGTAGAGAATGAATCTGGTGGGAAATTAGGCAGTAGTATTTGATGACTGTAAATGTATTTATTTATAACAGCTAATCTTGGTGGAAATGAAGAAATAAGAAATAATTAACTTTACTATTTATAAAAGAGTCTCTTTTATCCACTGTGTAATGCAGTCACCTCCAGGATGAAATGCAATGTCTGCTAAAGAGAATATAGACATTTAAGAGAGACAGAAAAGAGCAAATATGTGTTTGACACAGTGGGGAAAATGTAGCATGGAAGGAAAACATTTGCATGAAAATGTTGCCCCTTTTAGTTGAAGACATATTTTTAACTGGTTCTTGTAATTATTCAAACTGGAACTTGGTCAGAAAAGTAAAATGTTTCTGGCCTTGCAAGATGCACTCTGACATTTTTAATAGCTTCAATACAGAAAAAGCACTTACTGTACAGTAAAAAAGAACACTTACTCTCAAAAAGATAAAGGGCTTCATTTTCCTATCACAAAGACCAGTTTTACTGATGATGTCACTGGAGTTATTGCAGACTTAGAACTGTGGAAGTGTGGAGGAATCAGGATGATCATTCCAGCAGCACTGAGACAGAGGTAAGAGTGCTGCTCACTGAATTAACAGCTCTTTTCATAAGCCCAGAGAACGAAGGAGTTACAAAGAGGCTGCCTGGCTGTTGATGAATTCCTGACTGTGTGCAGTGTATCCTGGAGCTCCAGTTAAACCTTTATATACCTCAAGAGAAAAAGAGAGCAAATGATACAGTAAAGAGCACTTTGCCAAACAAAGTAGAAAGATCCATGGGATTGCTGCACTAAGTGTCAGTACACAATTAGGAGTGAGTTTATATATGCAAAATGTTTTACTGAGCTTGAGTGAAATTTACAGTTTTTAACAGGAGACCTATTGAAATATAATCTACTGCACCATCTGTGATAGCTGTACTCAAAAATTCTACTGGTCATCTTAGATCACTAAAGTTAAACACAATATATGCTACTTTACATGAAACTATTGCCCTCAAATCAATCCACATTCAGCTAGTAATATCTAGCTTACATGCTGACTGAAAGTCAGAGAGAGACTCAGTCTTGATAAATTGAAAAAAGGCAGCAAAGTGATTTTAGTATTTTAGTATCGTTGATTAAATGTGTGAAGCTAAGAAAATAATCTGCAAGGAGAGATGTTGTGATAGTGGTCACGTTGTGTCGTTGATTTGTATTAAATGCTAGGGAAGAGAGAGACAACTTTGAAGATTTGCTTTTCATTATGCTATGAATTGATGTTCAGCTACTAAAATGAAATGGGTTTGCATAAGAGTTGTGGCTGTCAGAAACCATTTGGAATTTCATTCTGTGCAGAGAAATTAAAATTTTGAGTGATTATGTGAAAGACTCTTCTGAGTCAAGATTATAAAACCACAGGTTTCCCTTGTTACTGGACTTTTTAGATTAGGTGAAATTCTTACTGTTTATCTCCTTTCAAATGGTTTTTTAGTGACTTGCTGAATTAATATCATATCACATTCAAGAAACTATGGTGATGGAACAGTATACTTCAGTATCTAACTGCACACAAAGATATTCAAAGTTATAGGTCATACAGCGAATGCGAGTTAACCATCTGGGTGTACACATACAAGAAATATTTATTTTAGTTTCTAAAACCACTGTAATTGAGTAGATTGGGCAGATACACCATTAATTACATGCTACAATACAGTCTGATCTGATATCAGGAACAGAACACTCGAAATTCAGAATCTCTTGACATTTTTCATTCATTTCCATAACAATCAACCACTCAAACCACTCAGTTTCGAAGAAAATAATGATATGGGAAACGCACTGAATTTTACAGTATGCTTTCAACATCCTGGGTTCAATTAAAATGGAAGAATATATTCTGAAATTATAAGACTTGTCCTTTGAACAAGAATCTGCAGATGAATGTGTATGATTCCCATTGGCATAAATTTCCCAGATAAGCTGAACTAAATCTTGAAAAGCAGAACAATTTTGAGGGGTCTCAAAGTTTTGACTGTTAGATTTCACAGTGTTTTACAGCACTTGAATATTGCAAAGTGCTTGCTCGAGTTCTGGACCTATTATAATCACTGCCTTCTAGAAATAGAGAATGTGGCCATGCCACTTTATCCTCTTAGAAATGTTTGAAGAATCAGATAATAGAATTCACTGCAAGGTCCTAATTGGACTTTGTAACCATGGATCTGAATGACACCAGTGGAGAGCTGTCAGATAGTGATGCACCATAGAAAAAAGTAAACTTTTGTGCATTTAAGGCTTTTAGCCTGGTTTTGCTCTGTTTGCAGCAATCATCTGTTTTAAAGGAAACAATAAAACAACAAAATTGCTCACTTGATGACAGAATCAAATATTTTTTTGCATGTTTATAATCAGATGTTGAGTTAAAAGCACAAAATGAGTGCAGTCCTTTGAATGGATGCCCACTGAAATACATGGACTTGTGGGTGTTGTTCAGAAAGGGTTTCTAGACATGTAGTAACAAGCCTTACATTTTTTCACTGGCATGCGAGGTCACAGCTTCAGTCAGCTGCCTTGCCTTCAAGTCCCAAGGTGTGTTGGTTTTCTTGCCTTTTGAACTTTGTCTCTTTGGTGCAGTCAGTACTGTTGGGAAAAAACACCAGCTGCTGTAAGAAAGTGTCTCTTTGCAGATGGTGCCTGTGCTCCTCATCACATCTGCATTGACACGTGCTGGAAGCTTCTTCTCTGAGTCCCTGTGTAGATTCTGGGTCAGGAACAGAAGCTTGTTTGAGGTCTCAGTAAGGGTCTTGATGCTGTCATTCACAGATGTTCAAGGCTGGAGCTGAGGTGATGAGATTTAAGAAGGATAAAAACGGAATTCTATTAATTTTTGTTCTTTTTCCTGGGCTTCCAGAGTTTGTTTTCCGACTGCTCTTTGAAATCACGATGGCTAGGAAATTTCTTTGGTTGCAGCAAAAGTGGCACATGCCATCGAATCAGTTGATTCCAAAAAGTGGGGTTCAAAGAATGGTAGATAATGTAAAATTTACAATAAAGTTGTGAAATCTCACAGCCCCAGGGTCTTGCCATTAAAACAAAAGATGTGTTTGGATGAAGTTTTCCTGTATTTACGTGAAGTGTTGTAGAGCATAAGACATCCTGGAAAATGGTTTTGCTCCATTTTTAACACAACAGCTCAGATTTGATTAACTTTCCTTCTTTTCACTGTAGAGTCATTTGAGTTAAGGTTGCTGCTGGCTTTTCCCCTGGACTCTCAGCAGAGGCAATGAGTGAGGCAGGCACAGTCCTGTTGAGAGATCCTTGAACTGTGCCAAAGGTTCAGCTCCCTGTGCTCTTCAGGCATGACTATGCAAATAAATGTGCATTTCTTCCCCCAAGCTCACATCCCTTTCATTTGAACTGCAGCCTCTTGTAGGATTTGCTTTATTGGCTTGCAGCCAGTGTCGTGTCCTGTAAGGCTGAGGAAGGTGTTACAAAGACAGTTCAGCAAAGGGGAAAACTTCAATCTGAATAGTGCAAACTTCCTCCAAAAAAATGGACTCTTAGTAGCTCCTCAAGATCGTGCCCTCTCCACTCTGCCACACCAGTTACTGGTGATAATGCATTGTAGAAGAGGCTGATAAATTTGTTCCAGGGCTCAGCCATCGATACATTTCACCATTTCCTTTTATCAGCTTGGCTCTGTTTAATATCTGTGTACTCAGATGACAGTTTAAGTGATACTGGACCATTACTTTTGGATTACGGTCCAGAGACCTGATGAAAGAGAAGCTAAAGTGTTAAACCTTAGGAAAGGCATATGCATACATATATGCAGTCAAAAATACGTTACTGCATCGCATCCTGAAGACAAAAATAACCATAAACAAACATGAAATAGACCATATTATTTTTCACAGACTTTACCAAGCAAAACATAGAAGCCTGTGTAAGAGGCTTTTACAAAATCCTATTATTTTCAGAAATCTTCAGATGCTCACTCTGGTTCTGTACTGCTGAGATACTGCATTGGTGGTGTTACTCTGGCTTTACTAGGGAACCCTGGGATCATTTTCCTTTCATACCTGCCTTCCAGGATGAATTGGTCCTTTGTGATAGCACTGGAGACCAGCTGAAAGTGAAAACCAACCTCACGTGCTTTGAAAGACTCCATCTCAATGGTTCCTATTGTCACTATGACACTTACTTGAATTTCAGCCAAGGCAACCGACTGTAATTTTTATGTGTCTGTTTATAGTAAGATATCTCAAAAAGACTGTCTGGAGTTAGCATCTTAAGTCTTCATATAGAAATGCAAAATATACCCCAGTTTTTCAAAGTACACATGCAGCAGTTCTTGTATTTTAAAAACATGGTATTTTTTCCTTTTGGTGTGAATGAAATAAAATGAAAATTAGGATAATAATTATACAGCAGAGTGCATTGATTGCCAGTGCCTGGTGCTGGGTACTAGCAGGAGTACACTTTTAAATATCCAAGCAATTAATTTGGAGATAGCATTTATTGATTGTGTAAAAAGTTCTTATAAGTCAATCTAAAATGTGTCATCCAAAGATGTATTGTTATAAATACAATAGTGAGCTTTGCACTGGATGTGCAATGAATGTAATGGATTTTGAGTGATCCCAATTGCATTATTTATGCATCAAGTCACCTTAGATTTCACAAAGATATTTTCTCTGGAGGATTGAAACTGTGGCAAATAAAAGCTCAACAAACCTGGCCTTTGCTAAGGTGACACAATGGGGAGGTCATTGGAGGTTTTTTCCTATGTAGTTCTTTTATCTCCGGCTACAGGTTATCTGGGCCCCTCTCCCCATAAAGGTTGGCACAGCCCTACCCCTGCTGCCTCCTCTCTGGGGTAATCTTCTCTTTCAAGCCTGTCAGACCTGGTTTAGAGCAGGGTGACTGCAACTGCGGCACAAAGAGATGGTGTGCAAATACCAATTAAAGCCTTGAGGCTTTGATTGGCGCTGCTGGAGAGCTGCCACTCTGTGCATTCAGTGCACCTAAAACTTGAGATTTTCTGTTACCCCTTCCAAGGTGAGGACTCTTTTGCAGCCGGTGTTGCCACAGCAGAAGTGAGCTCGTCAGGAAAGTCAGATTTAGGTTTCAGCCCTTTCCTTCCAGAAGTATTCCAGAGGGTTTGACTATGAGTGTTTATTTCCCTTACTGCTGTTATAGCTCACAGCATTCTTATACTGCAGAATCTCCAGTTTGGGGGATATCTGTGTTTAGTGCAGCCCTACTTGTTAGGCCCTTGATGCACAGCTGAGAGCAAAGTATCAGCATTAATCTCCACAATGAAAATGTATTTTGGAACATTAGCACACATATGGTGAGGATTTTTTAACCTACATTACTGTATGTAACTTTGCAGCTTAATTAATCAATTAGGATTAGTGCATTTGTAATCAAGTCCAAGAGTGATTGATGCATGCCATATTAATTGCAACGTTCACATGAAGCATGTCATATACACAGTCATTTTACAGCTGGATTTCACATTGGGTTGCTCTTAAGCACTTAATGGCAGGAATATTTTAGACTTGCAATCAGGGAAATTGTATTGCACAATATGCTTTATATGTTGTACACCCTGCTTAGATAATAACTCCTCCATCACTGATGTATCCTCTTGCTCCTCCCCCCTGGTTCGATCATTGGCAAAGTAGTCCATTTTCAAAGGCTTTTCTGTGCTGTGGAACAAGAGGTATAATTAAATTGTATCCCAGTAGTGAAGGTTTCTAATGATGATGAGCCAAAACTAATTGTATTGATTTGTTTATTACTGGCTTAGGAAGCTCATCAAACAAATGGACTGAAACTATTTCCATATTCTTATCTGTTTGGTAAATGAGAAACAAATAACACTTCCATATGTCTGTTGTGTGGTGTCACGGCATTAATACTAATTCTGAAGATAGACTCAAGCACAGGAAGGGAGGTTATCCCTGATGCAATATTCTACAGCTAAGAAATGCCACATTTTTTTTCCACATTTGCGTTCTGGGATGAGCAAAATGAGGATATTTTCTTTCTTTTTCAATATAGATGTTCTGACTGCCAGAACTGGGTAGTAACGGGCTATGCCCAGAAAGTAGAAAGATCAGGGCAAAAGAAAGGAAACTGGTATTATGTTCCTGTCTCCTTTTGTTCTGCACATTTGTTCCTTGGCTTCTGTATTAAACAAAGCTGGATGAATAACATGAACTAAAAATGTCTATGAATATTCATTTTAATTTTTAGATTAATTTACTTCACACCCTCACATTAACTCTGCAAACAGTCAAGCAATCACATCTGGTATAAACGTTTGCAGAAAGTAAATTTCACTATTTCATACAAGAGTTTTTGTTGGAGAAGAGTTTTGATTTTGAATGTGCAAAAACATGTTACTGCTCACCCAGTTGTGGGCTGGACAAAAGTTTCTCTGTCCTCTGTGAAAAATCACTTCTGTTGCATAATGACTTAAAAATGCTGGGCATTTTATTACTAAATATTTGTGATCAATTCTTAGAGCAAGAATCTGTCCAAGTTCATTTAAACAGTTGCTGATCTAAAACCGTTGAAGCCACCAATAGTCATTCGTTGGCTTGAGTGTGTTTTGGATCAGGCTTCTTATGGATGCAGTTGAGGAAAAACAGGGCTAGGAAAAAAAGACTATTTGTCTAAATTGATTTAATTGAGTTTGGGGGACTGATTGTATTGAGGCTGTGAGGACGTGGATTCCTCCACAGTGAGATGTTGTCTTGGGCTGTGTTTTGCTCTTAGACTAATACAAGTAAAGTGGCCACCCGAATCAGTTTAAAACCTGAATCTGCTTCCTGTGGAAGCAAAAGCGTTTTATTCTTAGGAGCTGCATAACATTAGATAAAATTGCTATTTATAAATGTGGGACCATCCCATTCCTTTTCTGAAATACAGCTTCCTCTTGCACTCAGCTGTGTGTTTTCAATTACAAATGTTTGCCACATCTCACACCTCTTCTATGCTGCAGCAGATGACACATTGTGGCAACTTTTGTTCAACTAGCAGGTTTTGGTCCAAAGAGGATTCTGTGAAGTTGGAGGGTGAATTACCCTTACATCCCTTGAGAAGCTGATCCTGTCAGCTTGGCAGAGCATTGCTCGAACTGCTGCACTGCATATTATGTCTAGACTGCAGATAAGTTAATAACACTACAAGCAGAGCTAAAGGTAGAGAGAATTATACACCACAGTTATTAAACTTTGACCTTTATGATGCTTTAAAATCATAAAACACTCTAAAATAGGTACAGGATAGCACTTCTGTTGGGCAAACTGCCTCTCAATACAAAGCACAGCATTTATATCAGCACCTCTCTTCATATTCCAATTTCCTTATGTAGCAGTTACAGACTGGCAGTGCCCCCTTACTTCTGGTTATGTTTTCTGTGGAGATCTGCTGTTAGAGGCACAATCTGGTGTGCTGTGATGTGAAGCATCACATCCTGCCTGTTCTGCCTCTCGTGCTCCCATTGCACAGCTGTGGTGCTTTACAGGCGTCAGTGTTAACCTCTGGCCCTGGAGCTGGGGAAAGGAGACACAGCTGAGGCACCTGCTTTTTTTGTCAGGCACAGTCTTGTGAAATAAACATAAACAGAACTGAGGAGATTCAAAATGCTACTCAGAAACTTACGTTAGGACAACTTGGCTTTCTTGCTTTCTCTGCATTTATTGGAGAGAAAACCTCTTTTCCCAGCTATTGGAGTCCTTTTCAGAGTCATATCCTAGAGAGATGGTTACACATGGAGGGTTACTTCTGGGCTCTGAGTTGCCTTGTGAAGCTGACTCTCTTCAGTGGCTGTAGAAAACCTGGGGAAAAGTGTCTCAATTAATTTGTGTGAATATCCTCTCTCCCCATGCTGTGCCTTGTGCTATAATTATAAGGCAGCTTTTTTTCCCTATTTGTTGCACTGATAGGCAAGGGAAGAAACACAGGTATCAGGAAACAAAAAAATTCAGACTAGATCCATGACTTAAGCTTATCCCCTAACAAATAGCTCAAAGGTAAATATTTTTCAGTCAGGATTTAGATTTGGCTCATTTTAAAGATCTAAGACTCTTTGCAAAATGTGAATATTTTGTGGTTCAGGTTTCATAAGTTGCCATCTTTCCTCATTCATGCAGGGCTTACTGGCCCTGGGTGACAGAGTTCACCACCACCCTTGAAAGTGTACATTTACAGAGGTAAAAAAGATGCTTTTTTGTGACAACAAAGACAGTACTTTTTTTCCCAAGCTGTCTGAAAACCTGCCCATACATTTCTGTGCACACCATTATTTTGTTGAATATTTACAAAACTTGTGGAAGTTTTTGCATTTAAAATGGAAGGTGAATCAGAGGTCTTAAGAGCAATAATGAGCCAGTCCTGAAAGAGCTATTTCCGTATGTCATGTCATTTGACTGAAGTTTGAGTTCAAGAAAAACAATCTCTCAGTCACTTAGTATTCAGACATTTGCATGTGCCCTCCAGTTTCTAAGTTTTGCTCCAAAAGTCAGCTCCATGGCTACTCCACACTTGAACAATACAAACTCTGACAGTTCCATTTTTTCTTTCACCTTGCAATAGTAAAAATATAAATGATGAGATTGGTCCCACAGGTATAAAGAACATGTATTGAGCACCAGAGTTCTAAAGCAATAGGGGAATCGCTCAGCCGCAGGACAGGAGCAGCCAGCACTTGCAAGGTCAGATTTTCTGCATACATTTAAAAAGATCCAGTGGCATTTCATTGCAGAGCTATTAGAAGAGCATAAAGCAAAAACTTCAAACCCTTGAATAACACATTTTTATTTTTTGCTTTCACTGTTTTTATGCCTTTGCGTTGCTTTCATGTTGCACAGACGTGAGCATTGGAGTGCAAAGCGTTCTCAGAAGTATGTGTGGCTATTCACTGTGCCCACTGTACCTCAGAACAGAAGAAAGGTACTGTTAGTGTCTCTATAATATAGAAGAGCAAAAGAAAGAGAAGTTTGTCACCTGTCAAGGCTGTGTAGTGATAATGACCCTCTCTGTGGTTCACTGGAGAGCAGCAGATATTCCAGGGAAAAGCTGTCCTGTAGAGCAGGCATCCCCGTGGCTAAGATATTAGCTTCTTATGGTGCTTATTCCACACGCATTCTGGGAAGAAAAACCTTGGAGATGGGTTTTACTATCAGCAAAGGCTGACAGGGCTCCCATTAGGTAGGGGACGCTTTTACCTCCTGTTGCACTAACAGCAAAGTAAACAATCTCCTGAATGCTTTTGAAAATCCTTTCTTTTGATGCTGGGATGTTTGTAAATATGCAAACAAAGAGGGATGAGAGAGGACCAGAAGTGTCAAGGGATTTTATTTATGAAACTCTTGACAAATACCTTTTGCTTTGTTTACTCACCTCTTCCCTTAAGGAGAAAGTAGATAATGCCAAGGATTTTTATGAAACCAGCTAAAATTCTATTATAGCACCAAAGCCCAGAATTTTGTTTTTTAAATTTCACTAAGATTGATATGCTGGGCATGGGATAGTGGAGGAGACATGAAAAAACAAGAGATAGAAAAAAACCTTTAGGGGGTCCTGAAGGCCAATTAGAGATGGTAGACAGTGTTTTCAGATTTAGATAGGTCTGAAAATTAAAGCACTTCAAGTTCATGGAAACCTGTGAAATGAAGGAGTCTAAAGCCATTATTTTTCCATTCTTTCTATCATAAAAATGTATCTTCGACTGGGCATATTATAGCTACTGTCAGTGGGAATGGTTCAAATTCCTGTACCCTGCAGATAAAGAACCCCAAATTGCCTCTTCCTAAATATATCCTTATGGACAGCTGAAAAGCCGGATGGCCTTTGTGAGGCTCTCAGGTGCAGTTTGCACAGTCACAGCCGCTGTACCAAGACCAGCAATGTTTCAGAACGCTTGAGTGCACATTCCCAGGGGGAGCACAGCCACTCTTGGTGCAGACAGTAGTGAGGTGCTTGAGGACAAGTCTGGTTTGGAGGTGACCTGTCCTTTTGCAAACGCAGGAGGATTTGCTTGCTTTCAGAGCTGCCTGTGCAAAACTGAAACCTCAGTTGCCTAGTGAATCAGCCATAATTCTTTCCCCGTGTAGCTTTCACTGACTTTTTCTGAGAAAGAGAGAACACTCATGCTTTACCTTCCTGTCGCAGAGGAGAAATCTTGGCCTCAAATCTCAGCCGCCTGGCTCTTTTCCTCTTTATTTTTCTTCTTGCCCAGCCTTCTCCTGATGATTATCCAGCTTTGCTGTCGTAGGTTGAATAATTCAGGTGGAATGAACTGTGAGTTGAAACAAGTGGACAGCGTTCCACCACTTGTCCACTTAAGTTATTCGCAAACTGTCCTGAAATAGGACCTTTGCTCTGTATCTTAAATGGTTACGGTGTTCCAGGTCGAGTTATGACTGTGTAGTATAGTAAGCAGCTGTGTTCAGTTTTAAATAATCAGGCATGAAATACATTAACAGTTTTTCCTTACTGTATAACTGAACATGTATTCTTTCATTTTAAGTTCTATTTTGGCCTGACGCTAATGAGTCGTGTCATTGCATTAGATTGCACTAGATTTTCTTAACCCTCTTTTTAATACTTCTTCATTGCACTTCATATTATTGGCTGGTCCTATTAATTCCACCTGCAGTTTCAGTTCCCAAGTTCACGTTAAGCCAAGGTACGTATTTGAGTGTCATAGAGTCAACGTCTCATTTTTTAAAAATCTTAACTTCCCCCAAACTTCCATCAATAGCAACTTTGAAATCCATTTGCAATGTAAATGACTCCAAGTATCCTGCTGTGTTCCAGAACGCTTCCTTCTTATTTAATTGCCATAGACACTCTAGCTACTAATTAAGCTTTATTGTTTACGATGTTGCATTTCATTAATAGTTGTGATAAAAATTGCATGTTCCAGCAGATTTTTTGCATGTTAATGCCACCAGTGGGGTAGAATTCAGAATTGATGGGAAAGAGTTCATCTCAGAGGTTTCAGGGTTGCCATCTTATAATCACATAGTGAAACTGCCCCACAACCATGATCTTGAAAAAAGAGGGTTCATGTTTGAGTCTCATGTCCAGAGTCTTTCACTTCTCTTATGATGGAATAACTTTAAAGTTTCTTGAATTGTAATGAAGGTACTGGAAATATCATCACAGTAATTTACAGAACAATTGCTGCAGATTACATACACATATGTTTATGTGTATTTGAATGACAAAGTGAATGGTTAGGAAAATTTGGAACATAGTTTGAGCTAAGAATTTTTTAGGTTCAGGAGCTACTAAACCCAAAACCTGTAATTAAAGATATTAAGGACAAACTAAGACTGAAACTTTAGCTCTAGGTACAGGAAGAGAATGCTAAGTGTCTTAGATGGAGGGTAGCCAAGAAGTTACTGAACAGACAATATGTAACTCAAATCTGTGTTGAGGTAGGTACCTGAATTTCTGAATAGATGAGTTTTGCACCTCCCAGTCTCATGGATTCAGGGAAAGGATCATTTACATCCAAAAGCTCTAAAGTTGCTCATGGGACCTCTCTGTCGCCACTGTTTCCCTTCCCTCCACAATACCAGTATGGCCCACCAGCTCTAGTTCTACCACTGGTAGTCTTGAAATAGCATCAGGCATGTGCTGGATCACCCAGAGAAAATGGTGCATTGCAGTACTGCTGGTATCTGACAGTACAGAAAGCCACATTGCTCCGAGTTACTTTTTACAGCACAACATGATTATACCAGGATCTTGTCCCAGTGCAGCTATGTTTGCTTCCCTGTGCTGAGCAGAGGCCTTCTCCCTTCTCAGAGCCCTGCACAAAAACCCTCAGGGATGAGAGCAATGAGAATCTCACGGATGCTTCCCTGGAAGAAAGAGCACAGAAGGAAGCTTCCCTGGACAACCCACCTTCAGTATTGAATGCAATACAACAATTCTCTCATTTCCAAATTTCAGCTGCATCTGCATTTGGGTAAACAAGCTTGCCAGTTTCAGACATTATTTCGTAATGGAAGCTGAGGCTTTCTTGCAAATGCAACAGGTAGACTCCTCCTATTACCTGCCTGGGCCAAGTAAAGGTAAAGAATACATTTGAGTGAGCCAACTAATTTTGTAACCTCATCCACATGCTGTTGCTCCACATCTCAAGTGCTCACTAGTGGCACATTCAGCACCATTAGCAAGATGCTAAACAATTGCCACAGTCTTAACAAGTTCCTTTTGCTGGATCCAGAGTAATTCTTCCAGGCTGAAGGTGTATTGAGCTGACCTGGTGAGCAGAGTAGCCCAGTGCTGGACACTGTCAGTCTGCAGGGTGTAGAGTACAGGATTTGTCCTGCAGCTGAACAATAGCTGTCTTTCACCTCCCCATCTCTCCTGATGCAGCCCTTTCAGCTCATAGGGAAACTTTGGTCTCCTAATGACTTGCCAGACTGTGTGATTAAGAATGATTTCTTTTGTGCCGTAGCAGAAAAAGATTTCAAATAGATGTAATAATGGTATTGCATTCAGCATGTAAAGATCATTGAATATAAACGTGGAACAGAATGTACTTCTGTCTCACAGAAAATTGCATTTAGAACTTGTTGCCTACTTTGCTGCTTTTGTAATAATGCTTCAACCTCAGACCCAGGATCTCAATATAAATATGTTGGCGTTTCACACAAAGGAATCAGAGAACAGCTATTATCTCCCAAAAGCTGAGAAATTCTGGAAGGTGCATTAGGACATGATGGGATCCTTCCACTTGTGCCTCCCAGAAAGTCACAAAAGGTACTATTTTGGAAGAATTAATTTTTAAAGAACACTTTTTGTAATAGGATTGTCATGCTGGTTTTTGCAGATACTGGCAAGGCCACAGATCTGCTGCAAAAGGAAAAGACAGGGAAGGGAATAAATGCTGGGTTAGAAGTTCTGACTTTAGCGTAACCCAGAAGAGTTAGTAAGTGTCACCCCAAATTCATAATTACTTTTCATTTGTCAGCCATTGTGCGTAAAACACAGTGAAAATAAAACTAAGATTTACACATTTAGGTACCAAAAGTTAGATGTTCACTCCAGAGTCTGACAGTGATGAGACTTCCCAAGGTACACCTGGCATTTCTGTTCCCATGACTGCATGTTTTCCTTGTGAAAATTTTCCACTTAATAAATAGCTTTAGTTTAAATTAATTCTGAGGTACAGCAACTTCACTGGTAGCTGCTGGGTAGTTATTACTTTAGAAGGTCAGGCCATTTGGATAGACATTTCTTGAATTGTTTTATTACTGTGTAGACAGGAGACATGGAACTTGTTTGCACTTCACTCCTCTAGCTAAAGTTAAATGTATTTTGTATTGCACTGCTTTGTTCTACACAGGTATATCCTTAATTCAGAAAAGCAGAAGAACACTGAGTATTAATCAGCCATGTCAGTTTCCTGAATATAGCATGAGTCTTATAGGTCATATTTGCATTAAACTCAAAATAGTACATAACAGAGATTACTGCTGTTTTACTGAAAAAATAATAAATCAAAATTCAAACTTCATTTTTAAATTGAAACTTAAGGATTAAAAAATGGCCAATGACACAGCTTGTAGAGTTCTACTTTGGAAATTATATTTATTAATTTGAAATTAGATTGAATTTTGGACCATCAATAATTGCCGTAAAAGGGAAAACACATTCTGGCCCTCTTTTTTTTGTTCCAGCTCATCCTCATCACTACCAGAAAGACACCTTGTGGGATATGAGCTGGCCTGACCATAGCTCTTCTCTTTCTGCTGGGAGCTAAGTGTTCTACATCACTCTTGATATTCCACAAAGTTAGGATGCTGGGCAGTTTGCCTTCTCAAGACTGGAATATTGCTCAGAAGTAATTTGTTTTGCTTGGCTTTGTAGATTTCATCAGATTCCTAATGAACATTTAAGGGGAGAAAAAAACCCCAAACCCTTTTTTCTGTCTTGATCTAGCCACTCTTGTAGCTAGCATAAGTTCTGTTTCAAAGACACTGGGACCATATGTTATACACAGATTTTATAAAGTTATTTTTTAGTATGAAAAGATCCAACAACATGGAGAGCTGAAATAGAGGAAGTTTAAGCCAGGATAGCTGTGTGTGGATGTCCCTATCCCTGTATATACCTAATACATCCTTGAAGATGTGTTCTGCACCATCTTGAACTAAGGCAGCTTCCCAGTCTGAAATCCTGTTCTCATCAATTCAAATCCCTTTCCAATGCACAAGCTACTTCCAGCTTCTCACACCAGCCATCCTCTGCCACGTCCCCTTGCTTGCAATCACACTTCCAACCTATTCCAAAAATTTCCAGAAGATCCTGTGGGATATGGGTTGTCCTGATTGTAGTTTCTCTCTTCAGGAAACAAAGTGCCTCATCTCTTTCATGCCTCAAGCTACCAGTGCCCAGGGTCCCCTGGTGCCCCCAAAGGCAGTTCCATGGGGTCACAGCCAAGCCATTGGACTGACAGCAGAAAACAGATTTGTGTTTAGGCAGTATGAGAAGTGTGCAGTGATACACAGTAACCTCCTGAATGCAAATATGTGTGACATTTCCGTTTTTGCAGTTTTCGGGGGAAGCAGCAAGGCAGGTCATTGTAATGAATTGGTAAACATCACACTGTATTACATATGAAATTCATTTCCCAGAGCTTGGGAGCGGGGCCTTAATGCAATGCTCCCCACTATGGTGTTTGCTTTGTGATATTTGTTCGATGCTGTGTTCTAAAATATTCGTATCCCAGTCATACCATACCACTGTGTTATTAGCCTAAATCTATGAAGACAGAAAGGATGAGGAAGAAAGCTAATTTCACTTTTGGTTTTCAATTCTTATGCACTGTAACAGAATGTGAATAACCTCATTACTATACAAATTTTGTGTGTCACATAATGACCTCTATACTGAAGACCAAAGTTTGCATAATTGAGGAGAGACTCACCTACAACAGTGCTGGAATTCATTAGCATAAGGCTGAAATAATGCTAAGAAAATAGCATTTGATGTCACCTATTTAAACTGAAGCATTGGGTGTTTTCTTTCCTTTGGACTTCTTAAAGGTATATGCTTATGATGGGGAACAAAATTTGTCCTACTGAATCTGGCAAATAGTTGAGAGATGGTTCTGTAACTCACTGGCCCTTTACATAACAAACAGAAAAGGGCTGTTCTTACGCAGCTTGGCAGTTTCTTGCAAAGATCAGTGAAGTACATGTTACCTAATAGGTTTATTTTTATAGGCAATGTGTTAATATATTTATCTTGACTTTTAAGTGTTCATCCTTCATGCTAGGTTCTCTGTGGTAATTAAAATAAACCATAAATCGTATCCACTGTAATTAACAAAATACCCTGTAATTATCTGTTGATCTTTTGCGCCTATTAAATAACTACTGGGATGTTTCAAAGCTGAGTTATTTTTGTATTCCTTGAGATAAACCTGCTACAAAATGTTGGTAATTCACTTACTATTGCAGCATAGATCAACTTGCGAGTGTTTCCTGTCTCCTCTCTCTTCTCACTGTAATGTTATGGCAATTCTATTGACTATCATTCTGTTAAAAATCACATTTATGAATGACACCTGCATCCTGCCAGCTGATGACAGTATCCTGGGGTATGCAGTTATCGAGGATCACTCTGCAGGCAGCTATTCCTTTCATCCTGCTCTTTGTCTTTACCATGACTGGAGACAGAAATTTTACATGAATTGCTGCCTGAATTCAGAACCTGAGTTGGAAAAAGGAACAACTCTTATCTGAAACCTGCAGGTAGTTAAACCTACTTCAGTGCATCTGCTCAGAATGAGAGAGAGTTGTGAGCCCTATGGTAATAAGCACAAACATACAAAAACAATGCGAAAAATGGCAAAATAGGTCTGCTTACCTTCATTGAAGGTATGAGTATCCATGTATGAATGTTTGTAATGTAGCCTTGGAACAAATGCACCAGCCATTGCTTACTGCAGTGTTTCCCAAACGTTTCCCTTTTCACAAGTATTAATTCTAGCTAAAACACAGGCACCCTGCCAGATTTTTTAATATTACCAACTCTGTAGTTGTATAAGAAGTATGAGGGTGCAATTTGTTGTACTGGTTTTATCAGAAATCAAGGTGAGCCCAAGTGGAATTATGTAGGTGTCAGGGTTAATTTTCTTACTCTTCATGGAAAAAACATTACATCAGTTTTCTGCAAATTTGAATTTCCAGTGATAGTAATATCTTGCAGCCATGGTTGTGTGTAATGTAGCAGTGTTAAATTCTTGTCTTCTGAGATTTATGCAAGTCGTTATTTAAGAATAGAGATCTGGGAGTCATAGCTAGCTAATTAATCTGTACCAAGGAAAGCTAAGTGCTTGGCCTTTCAGGTATCCTGTGATGGCTGAGTAAGCTTGCAATCCCATAAAATTCTCATTTCTATGCTGTTTGGCTTTTTTTTTTTGTTTTTTTTTTTTTTTTTTTTTTTTTTTTTATTCTATGAAAATTAGATGCTGAACCAATCAGCTTATTGCAGACACAGTTTTCAAATATTTGCATGGATCTAGTCCAGAATTTGACATGAATTGGAAATAATCAGCGTACTGCTCTCCACCATAGACTGAAGATTTGTCAAGCATAAGCCTGTCAGGAATGTAAGCAGCTAAGTATTGCTTTCAGACTGTATATGATATTAATTTACCTCTGCAATAATTCAGCCTTCTTACCTGATATTATTGTGGTTTTCTTTTGGTCTTGTCAGGATGTTTCTTGACATCTATTATCATATTGCAGTTAATTTTAACAGCCCTATGGCCAAACCTGAAAGCTGACCAATTGTTAAAACAAGACCAAAAAAAAAAAAGCCTATATTGTAATAATTCATGCTATCAGTAAATAGGGAAGGTAAAATCACATAACCATAATAATTGATTGGAAATTGTCATTTTCTCATAACGACTGACAGAGTGAATAGCAGTAGTCCCCAATTCCCTGTAAACAGAAGTAGTAGGTAATCAAATGGCTCCAGTCCAGCTAGCAGAATCTTATTGGTTCAAGATAATCCTTCGTAGGTTAATAAGCAACTAATTATTTTTACAGTCACAACAGCATGCACGGCAATACTCCAACCTTCATTTGTCTGAATGACATGTAGTTTCTGGCACACCAGACTGGAGAAATGCAGTTCACAGGAGTGGCTGGATGTCATGATATCCCTCACAGCCTCTTTATTCTGACAAACACATTATTATCCATAATTTGTTTAGTTATTAGTAACTCTAGTGAAGAATTAAATTAATTTTGTTCTTTAAGATGTATCTATAAATTGATGTTATCCATCTCTGTGGAGGCAGGAATTACAGACTTTAACAAAAGATTGTGCATAAATTTTTTTGTATCTATGCTAAGGTTTGAATTTCTGCAACAGCTGTAGGAAGGTTTGGATCGAATTGTAATCACATAAAGAAAGTAGGTGTGAAAGGGAGGTTCATGTCAGGCCACAGTTGCCTTCAGTGAAAACAGGCGCCAGTCCCACACAGGGCACTGGAGCTTGTGATAAGGAGCTGAAATGAAACTTAGGTAGCAAAGCACGTAGGGCTTGTGTACTATGGTGAATCTGTGTCTAAATGTCATCGATACTGTGTTACTTTTTGAGTCTCTTTCTTCTGTATAGTTACACAAAGCAAGTCTCCTCTTTAACCTCTTTTTTTTGCCCAGCAGAACTGGTGTAATCACTATCATATCCTGATATATTTTACATATTTGAGTACACTCACCTTCCAGGTGAAGGCAGATGTATTTGCTGGCCTCCATTCCCACAACTGTTTGGAAATACAATATTCCTGGATCAGTTGGCAAGAAAAAATGAACATCTCACACCAGTCAACCTCTACAATGCAGAAAAGATAGATGGTGATTCCCTCAATCACTTTTAGGTGTAGAAAACTCAAGTGGTAACCCCTCAATAATTGCTAATTTTTGTTCCTTTATCTGAGCAGCGTGTCTTGTTTATCTCACACATTGCCAGTCTTCCAGTGTAAGACTCAGATGCTGTTATCTTAGTCAATTCAAATGATTCAAATTATACAAATGGCTTGTTCTGACACAGAACTGTGTGAAGACTTTTTTCTTCTACCCATGCTGTATCACTGAGCAGTGCCAAGTGCAAATTACAACCAACTTCTCCATTCAAAGATAATTTTGGTCAAGTAATTAGATGCAATTGTTCATATGGTTTTTCCTTAGTTAATACTCAGTCTTAATAATTTTTGTGAATTGTCGTCTATAGGGCTTCTTTCCTGTATTCAAAATAAAAACTACTGAGGTCTTTTCTTGGTTTTGTCATCAAGAATTGTAATTTGATCCAGAGCAGGGTTTTTAACTTCCAATTTCTTAGTGTCAAATAAAAGGAAGAAAATTGGTAAAGGTATTTATGGTCCTGTAAGGTTGAAGTGAGAATAATTCTTGTTCTTGCTGAGTCCTTTTATGAATATTCACAGACATTTTGCTAATTGCAGTGTGGCCATAACTATCTGTAGGCAGGAATGAACTGATGCAGGTGTGAATAATGTCCTGTATCTGCCTATGGTGGTTTTAGTCCTACGTGTCAAAGCTGATGGAAGAAGACTCCTTAACTCATATGGGAATTGGATTTGACTGTCCCTGCAATCCAAGGAAAACAACTCAAACTGTGCTTCTGGGGTGTCCTACATTAGTATTTAGGAAGATTTCATTCCCTCACCTATCCACATACCTTAATGACATCTTTACAATCTTCTTTTCACCTTGTCTCCTGTGGGAAATTCTGTGTGAATATGGGCTAATGCTGATATCTAGGCTTATTTAATGAATTCAGCTTTAATAACACCTTTTCTAAAAAAACAACCTGTGGAGGCAACTGGGATGCTTGTCTTTTCTAAAGTACTAGAGGAGTACTAATAGGCTGCTGACTGCCCAAGATAGGCAGGTATATTGTCTTCTTTAATAGTAAATCATATTTCTACCTTTCTGTGAAATTTAGTTTTTATCTATTAGCTTCTATCGAATTTAGCTTTAGTCCTTCTAGGGAAAACCCAGTCCACAGTGGCCTCATAGGGAGAAATACTTAGCTCGGTAATTATGGCTGAGGAGACTGACCTACACTGTGTACATCCCTTCCATTCTTCTCTTTTATTTCGCTCTTTGCTCCTGACCTTTTATGACAAATCTTATGGAGCCTGATGTAAGCAACTCTGAGCCCAAAAGAGCAAGAAATTATTAGATATAGTAACCCGAAAATGCTTTACCAGGAGTAAATGTGTGCTTAAATATTGTTTAAATTCATAAAATAAATTGTGACATCTCGATCTGCTAGTTTTAAACTATCTTGTGAAATTAAAACTTTTAAATTAGTCTTGAGGGAGAGAGATGCTGCAATTCTCAGAACTTTTTCCTGCCCTATGAGTAGAGACAGTTTAGCCTGACCTCTGGTTACATTTGTTTACTTTTTATTTGTGAAAAATGCAGGGAGGAGTGATACACAACTCTCGAGAGTTCACTCCGTGATTAACCGTGACGTAATTGACAGAGGAAAACAGCAACGATTCATGCAACCAGTAATTAATCTCTAGCTTTATGGCCTCATTTGCCAACTGTCTCCATATTTGACAGCGAAAGTGACTTGCAGAATGTTTAATTTCCACAGCGACGGCTAAGGTATGAAATCAGATTTGAAGATAAACATCTTCTGTGGCTTCTGCTTGCAAAAAGAGTAGCCAATTAAGTGTGCTTGCTTAGTCCTTGCAAATATTTGCCATAGGATTGACATAGGAAATAGAACATTTTTCTCTGTGGGGCAGGAGCCCCACCTCACTGCTCCCCTCTGCTGTGTGTATTCCGGAGCATTCTCAATTTCATGGACATGAACCATGCAGGCATTTTAGTTTTCTCCTTTCTCTTCTTTTGCCTCTGTGTGTAAAAGGGCCAAATCACATGAGATGCTATCTCCCATGAGGAGCTGCATGCCCTAGCAGGACATGGGCAGTTTGACATATCCCAGGAGACAATTTGCACCTCTTGGGATTGGTGAAACAAGTAACTCAGAGATCAGGCAGTGAGCAGCTGCAGTGAATTCTTTCCAGAAAGATTTTCTCCATATTGTGAGGGGAAATATTTTTGTGTGTTTTCTGTGAACAGGCAAACTTGCCTATCTGACCCACACCACATCCTGCTGACCTATAGGAGAAAATTTCTCCCCTCTGCTCTGCCCTGACAATTCGAGATTCTGTCCACGTTCTGCATTCTCTGGACAAGTCAAACAATCTGCCAACAGACAGCTGCAGCCCAGAAAGGAGAGAGAAATTTTACCATAAAAAAAGAAATTAAATTAGTGTCCTGCTCACCTGCATTTGATTTTTAAAGTAAATACATTTTATATGTTTCCCATTTAGTACTATGGAAAGGGCAGTTTCCTGACACCACTCATGTAAAACAATCAGGAACGTGGATTCTGGCATTCCTATACGTAATAGGACTGTGCTTGTCAGAATCTTCTTTTTTATTAAGTTGGAGTTGGTAAGGCAAAAAGATTTTTTTTCTTTCTGTAAGCTTTAATGTGCTTTTGTTTTGAACTTGTCATTTTTATTTGCCTGTGAGCTTTGTTTTGATTTTTCTTGAAGATTTCTAGTAACAATAATTGTTTGCAACAGGAAGATTCATGTGAACTGACTTCCATTTTAAACATCAGTTCCTATGAAATGAAAGGGGATTGCAATGTGGATGTGGGCAAAGAGGGCTGTTGCATCCATACAATGCACTTCTGCTCCAATGGTAAATATATTTTCGTGATTAATAAAGAGAGAGTAGAAGCCATTGTACTCTGTTAGGATTTTGTTGATGGCTGCTCCCCAGAATACTGAAAAGATGCTATCAATACTTTTGACACTCTGCTTAATCAAGATGTGACCCTCCAATGCAACCAGACAGTGTGCTTGTTTCAGAGGTGGAACAGTGCTACAGTTAAGGGAGTCGTGGTTGCTGTTATTTTTGGTTGTGGGATTTTTTGTAATTTCATTAAAATTTAATCAGTGCCATTAAATAATATTTAATGCCACTAAAGTGCTGTTGGATACAAATAGGAAATCAGTCAACTTGTGCTCTGAGTGGCCGTCAGCTGTGGAACTGCCTAGGTACCTCAGGGGGAAGGGCTGCACCTTGCACCGCAGACAAAATCAGGTCAATAATAGTATGTTTAGTTCAGCTTTTAAAATTGCTCTTGCTTGGAATGTGCCAACGGGCACCTTCAGTATCACATATGTGGGCTTGGAAGAAGAAGTTTTCAAGTGCACCCTTCATGTTTGCAACTTGCTAAGTGTTTTTGTTGCTTAGGTGCTGCACGTCAAAAACCAACATTATAGGAATGGAGATCCCCCTGGGCAAGCTGTAAAGATATGTCAAATATACAGCATGATCTTAGCCTGGTGGTGGAATTAGTCATGACTGCTCCTTGATGTGTTTTCCAGCTTGAGCAGTAGGTCATCGTTGTTGGCTCAGTGCAGCTGGCCCTGTCTGTGTACACAGATACACTGGTACGGGGTGTCCTAAGAAACTGTGACAATTGAGATAGGTTTGGAACTAAACCACACTCTGGCCTCTGTTACAACCAGTCCCCGGTGGGTTAATGGTGTAGGATAGCTTCCTCTGAAGGATTTAGGATGATCCCATTAACTACAGTGTATATTTGTTCACATTCCCTACCTGTGGGGGCAGGGGGAAAAGGGATTACAGTCAGTAGCCACTAGCAAAGGAGAGCTCTGCTGACTGTCAGTAATGTCTTTATAGGACTGGGGAAAACGGAGCAATTCGGTAAAATTTCCCAGAGTCCTGACCAGAGACTTATGTCTTCCTTCAGAAAGTCCATGTGAGGTGAGTTTTCGCATAAACTCAAACTATTTCAAACGCTCCCGCAGGGTCTGGACAGAATGCATTTGACGATTCCTTGCAGCTGTTTAATTCCAACATAATTGCCTTTGAGATTTCCTTCCTGATTTTTCTGTGTAAGCTGCACTAAGCTATGTAGATAAGAAGCAATCTATACATTCTGTGTATAGGAGTAAATCCGAGACTATAACACAGATGGGCAGAAGCAAGCAAAAGACTCAGTTCTTGTAATTTAAAACACATTGCAATATGAATCCCACTGAGGTGAAATAGCTAATTTCCAAGAATTTCCTGGGGCAGGAAGCATGAGGCCGCTTTATTCCACACCAGTCGCATCAGTCTACAAATTAAAAACTAATGAAATATGTTTAAAACAATTACACACACCTTTTCTGAGTTCTTCACACAATAAATTTATGTAAGCTGTCCAATGACTAGCAAGCAATTCTTGCTGACAAATATGATAATAGTTAAAATTGGTGCTACATAATTGTGCTGAAAATGTGCTTTTCCCCTCTGATCACACAAAGATGGCTTGATCAACCTTCTGTCATCTATAGGTGGCGGATGGAAGGAATTATTAAGTCTGTCCCTTTTGTGTGTCATTCCCCTTGATACTGAAGCCTGCCTTACTCTATTTGCACTCTAACACCTTGCCATACCAGCAGTACCAATTCCAATTGGGTTTTTTTAAAATAGATCCTAAATTCTAAGTGATACATCAAAATATTCTTGCCAGGGCCTTTGAGAACTCACCCTCTTGGAGTAGAGTCACAGTCTGTACAAAGCATTGCATTAAACATTTGGTCCCTGAGGGGTAGGTGTGGGAGCTGTTGAATACGATTTGAAAAAACTAAGAGGGAAGGAAGGAAGGAAGGGTGGAAGCTCCATGCAGAAGGAGAAGGATTGTATTAGTGAGGGGGAAGAACTGAATACCCCACATCCCCCAGCTCAGCCATATCTAATCTGCGAACTCCTCTAAGGAAAAGCAAGATGTTCACTGTGTGCAGCTGAAAGAGCTATTCAAACCATGCAGTAGGAGCACGTTGCTCTGTTTTGTGAATTTAGCTCCTCGCACCATCGCCATCCCAGCATGAGAGAAGTCTGTAAGCTCAGTGCAATCATATCATAATTTGGATCTCTACAGGAGACTGAACTCGCATCACCAGAATGCATCAAGCCAATGCATGTGTCAATGCACAGTTACATATACACACCACGGTTACAGGCCCATGGTGACATTTTTCAAACTAATATATTTACAGGAGTGCCAGGATATTTTTTAAGCATATCCAGAAGGAAAAAGAGCATTACAATGAGGAAGAAAACCCAGCAGAATGCTGACACCCAAGTACATTACTTAGTGTGCAGTTGCATTAATGAACCATTACTTCAAATCCCAGGTTTGCCAATAGTGTCACTGTTCGTTTATCAAGGCAGAATCATTCTGGATGTGAACAGAATGCCTGTATAATAGATAACTTCTCAATCCTCCCTTACTATACATTTCCTTGAGCCCATTACAAAAGATTTATTTTTAAATTGGAATTTTTTTTTTCAGCTGGGCAGAATGGGACTGTTTGTTGAACAAATGGTGTTAAAATCCCCAAGGCTCTGACTTACTTCGATAACAACCAAGACTACTGCTTGAGCCAGCTGACGCTCTTTAATGAGCGCTGCTTGTCAGAGGATCATATCTGCAAGTTGCTGTATAAAATAACCGTTTTCCATGAGTTCATAAAGCAGCCTTTCATTTGAAATGGATGAAGTGTTGTAACAATCTCTGCAGCACAAAACAGACACTTGTTTGAACTGAAAATGGAAAAAAATCCTAACCCAAAGTATTTGACAGGGGTTTTTTTTTCTTCTTTTTTAAAAAATTGTTTTTCCTGTCTAGGACAGATAGCTATGTGTTTGTACACAACAAGCTCAATTGGTTCAAGACAAAAATGCTGATATATGAGCTTCAAAATGAGTTTCAGCTTTGGCCTGGTTGAATTAATACAAGCATGACGGGTTGCTTATTTAGCAAACTGGGTGGACAGTAAGATTAAGTGTTTTTCTGTGACAAGACATCCCAAAAAAGTCTCTCGCTGTCCCTTGTAAGGTTTTTCAAGGCAAATCAAGAAGAGACTCCTAGATAAATCAAGATGACAAGTTCAAAACATGTGAGTCCTTTTTAAAAGAAAGATCATCACCGTAACAAGCCCAAGCTTATTAATGTTGCATTCTGACAAGCACAACCACTTTATGATTTTGTTCAGTCTGTGGACCTGATCGTACCATGTAACTGCTGTACTGCTACTGCTCTGCTGGATTCAAAGCTAGGATCACAAAGTTAAAGAACAGCATTTAGTAGCCCTGCCATCAACCTGTTCTTTTTAATATATGTGTTATTTATGGCTGCAGGTTAGGTTATACCCTTGAATATCACATTTCTCACCAGAAACAGCAATGAGTAATTGGATACTGCAGGGTTTCATGTGCAATACTGAGTCATTTTGATTAGACCCATATTTTATCACTCATGCTATTAACATCAAAGATTTTTTAAACTACAATACTCCATACACTTGGTATTAATGTGAATTAAGGAAATCAGGTTCTAACATTCTCAAATACCTTGAGTTTTCTTTGTCTTGCGCATATCAAACCTACCTAGGTCACTGGTAAAATTCAGCTTGTATGTGTGTACAAACTAGCCCTGTCCTATGAAAATGAACCACTAAAGTTAATTCAGATTTGTTCAGAGCCTTGAACAATATAAGTAATGAATCTTTCAGACAGTTAATTCGAGCTGAACAAAAATAGAATCCACTTAAATGTTACTACTGCTTGGGTTGAATCTTACCAGCCTTGATTGGTCTGAAGATCCAAGCCTCAGTGGATGAGATCTGCAAATCCCAGCTTTGATCTGAGCAAAGAGAGAGGTGGTTACTTGGTCTATGTTTATTCAATGAAATTACTGCCCTAGCTTGCTTTCTGACCAGAAACATAAATATGTAATTCTATTTTGCTCTAAAAGGACTTTTTACATTTCTAAACCTTTCTCCATTTTGCAGATCTTACATCCAGGCTGATAAAATCATGAAGCAGGAATAATAATGACTTCCTGCACAGAAAAATGTGTATGTTAGAGATGTTGGTTGAATGTTTCACCTCTATTAACCTCTCTTCCAAACCAGCAGAGAAGTGGGAATATTTACTTATCATACAAATTCAAACTAAGACGCTTTTCCTGTGAGCAAAAATGCTCACCAACTTTGTTTGCAAGGGTAAAGTCTTGTGTGGTTTGCTGCATATGTTACCCTCACACTAATTTTTAAAATTCTGTGATTCTGTAAAATTATTTGGCATTCTTAATATTGGGAATAGTAAGAAATAGTCTCACTGGTATTTAATTTTTAACTTCAAACCTGGTTAAACTTCTATTCCTGTCCCTCTGTCTCAAGTTGTCACAGATTTTCCAGTAGTAACTAAGGTGCTCCTGTTATGATTCAGGCTCTATATGTGATATTTAGCATGCTATGTCTCTTTGCTGTTCTAGGCTACACAGAAAGCAGCCTCTAGCATATTAACTGTCTGTTTCACCTGAAGTAAAATGGGAGAGCATTTTAAAAGATAAGTTTTCCTTTGTCACATTTCTTGCTTCTGCTGTAGATTATCAGAGCCTTTCCCCCCTCACATGTAAGCAAAGACAGATATAGAGAAAAATTATTTCTTTGAACCACAGGAAGATTTTTCTTTGCTGTTCTATTAATATCTAACTGAAATAAAAAGGGAAAATTCAGAATAAATGACTACGGGTGTCTTAAAACCCGTAAAATTATTTTTTAAACAGAGCTTTTGCTTTAAAAATGGGATCTGAACATGTGTGTAATGGAGCCAGACTCACAGAGGAAAATTACAATTTCTATATCTAGCACCTGTCAGGTTTCTTCAAGAGTCTAAAATGCATGTATTATCACTGATAACACTTACTTACTCCCAAACAGACCAATCAAAGCCTGATTTTCAGAGGTAAATCTTAGAATCCTTTCGAAGTCTGAATTTAAAACATGATCATGTGTTATCCATCAGAGGCCACTACCAACTAGATTTGTTTGCAATAAATGTAGCTTTGGAGCATGGTAGTGATAAGAAATATGAGAGAAGCTATCCTCCACTATTGAATAAGGAGTGATAACAGCATCAGAAGTAGTACCAGTCCTAGAACTTGCCTCTGTGCTCCAGTGGTTTCACACCAAGCATTTGCAGATTATACCCACAGCCTCAGAGCTGGGATTCTGCTGAAACCTCTGCTAAGATACTGGGAGCAGTGCTCAGAGCAGGTAGCAACTGTATTGCCCTATATATCATGATTAATGCAGGACAGAGAACAGATGGCATGAGAAGGAGATGGATTCCATGAATATGGAGTGGGTGGCAATTGTAGCTGGTCCAAGCTTTGAGACCTGAGAGAGTAGTATTGGTAAATAGTGATAAATGTGAAGGGGTTGTTTCCTGCATATTACAAGTTACAGGAAGACAGAATGGAGTTGTCAGCTATCTGACAACTAATTTTTATACATGAGGATTTTTTTATGGCTGCTTTTATTCTGTGATGTGTTGTTTCATTTGTTTGTTTGCTGCCAGGCACTGTGAGATTTCAGGATTCCCAGTTTATGAAGAGATGGCTTTGTGTGGGGAAAGCCTGGGAGACCAGGAAAGCTGTGGTTTCACAGTTAGAGAAGATGAATTCTCAACTAGTAGTGAATGTTTAAGCCCTGCTTTTCAGGAAAATGAACATAAGCAAATACATTTAGCTTTCCTTTGAGTTTTGTCCCGTAAAGTTAATTGTTTGATGTGTAATTTTTATTGATGATTTCTTTTCCACACTGCAGTTACTGTATCAGGAGGAGAAATGCTTTGAAAGGTAGACAGAAGAGGAAAATACTCCAAAGGAAGTGGGACTGTTAGTCTACTGAGACACCCAGTGTATGGATTTTGTTGCCTTGTGAAGTGCACATCAGTCACACCTCCATTGAGATCAAGTCTGGCCTGTTTCTGGGACTTAGTGTCATAGGCAGCAAGTGATACCTCTGCAGTGGAGAGGTGACATGTTTCAATGGACATGCCAAGGTGTAAGCATGGATTAGTTCAAGTGACCTCTTTTTGGCAGATGACTCGGTGTAAAATGGCTCAGCAAATGCCATGGGAATACATCTAGGATTTTATTCCTTTGCCCTTACAAATCAATTAATTAATTGCTGGTTTTCGTGCTTTTAATTGCTGTAATACTAATTTTTATTCCAGAAGAATCCAGAAGGATAATGATGTACAGTTTCATGAATAGATTTTTTCTTACTGTTTTGTTAGAAGAGTTTATCTCTGTACCTAATACATATTTTAGGGCATAATAGTTAAACACTTCCAGAATATTTCTACTTCTCTTTGCAGGAAAAGAAATTGAGTTTCAGACTTTCTAACAGGAAAGCTATAAAATATTTTTTGCTTCATACTAAAGAAATATTTGCAATATTTACAACACTTGCACTGTTTTTCTTCTAAATAATTTCTGTCTCTTTCTAGAATTTAGAAAAAGGCCATCAGTACTGTTTTTCTTTCAGCAAGATATAGTTACTTCAGGTGAGGCTCATGGTCGTTAGTGGGTGCCATATAGGTTAAATTTAGCATACTGTTTCTATATGATATATAAATTCTTAAATGAAAACTGGTTATTTCCTTTGCCTTCAAAGTCGATTGCTTGCCCTTTCCAGACCAGTTCATTTAAATTTTTGAAGGTCTACTAAACTTCATTGAAAAGAACTTTTTGTGAAATATGGAGAACAAGAATTGCAAAACCCTCAGGAACATTAGGTCAATTTATTGACAGGAATTTTGCACCTTTTGGGGAGATGGGGTTGAACAATATCTGTCTCTATTTCCTGTTTGTGGGAGCCTGGATCCTGTAGCAAGGCAGTCATTTTGTTGGCTGTTTTGTAGTACAGTTGCACTCGTTAGAGGGAGGAATATGCAGGGCTGGATGAGAAAACAAGCCTCTGTGAGAATTTGAGCCAATGAAGGATGGCACTCTGGGAAATCAGCTTCCCCATATTTCAAACCCGTGTTCAGTGAAAGGACCGACTGCACAGCAAAAGAGGATTTACTGGGGTTTAATCTTGTTTGAAATTCTGTACTTTGAAAAGTTCTCCATGCATTCAATCAAGGATGAAGGTTTTTCTTTGCATACAAAAACTAAGTATACATCCCACTTAGTTATGAGAATCAGGGGCAGAAGCAGACAGTGATTTTCACTTTTTAGATGGACCTCCATTTGCTTTGCCATCATGATTCCCTATTGCTAGCACATTGCCCACCCGTAAGGGAGTCATTTAAGAACTGCTTGCAAAAATTCCATACAGGTAGTCGTGTTGCCAATGCCTGTGTATGCCTTGTGGGATATCCCACAACTTTTCTGTGTAACTTGTGTTTGGCAAACACATTGTTTTTCTGTTGTCCTGTGGTCTATGGTGCATTTTCAGTGCAACTGAGAATTAGATTTATCTTTTGTTGATTAGCAGCTTGCTCTGGGCTTGATACTATGATTCTGGAGACAGGGAGAGTACAACTGTGTTATCCATGAGTAGGCCATTTGGATATCTCACACAGCTTCCGTGTGCTTCAGTTAGTAAGTCAGAATCTCAGAATTACAGAATCACAGAATATTCTGAGTTGGAAGAGACTCTTACATGAGTGTCCCATACAGGGATCAAACCCACAACCTTGGCATTACCAGCACCACGCTCTAACCAACCAATGCCTGCTGGATTCACAGGTGTGTGAATAGTTTAATAATTCTGTTTGCAGAAGTACTTGGAACAAAGCCCAGAAGGTTGTTGTTTATTTTGGAGCACTCCAAAATGTGAAGGAATGTAACAATAATTCAATACAACTTTGTGCAAATTCTTATTCTTATTTCTTGGGCAGTTGAAGCCCTCTATCCATGAATTTGTTTGGTTATAAGAACACTACAGTTTAATGTCAAACCAAAAACCAAAAGAGATCACAAAGAACATGAAAAATCTTACTTCATTTCAATGGAATTTTGATAAAAATTAATTTGGATTGACACTTTTTTCTTCTCTTACAAAGAGGAGGAAAGAAAATATATATTTTCTAGAATATGCCTCTTCCACCTGCTGCTACTGAATGAAAATCAATCTTAATGTAAGCCTCCACCTAACCACTTTGTCAAATATCTTTTCTGCCTCTGCTCATGATTATTTTTGAAGAAAGCTAAGCACCTAAGGCAAAGTACTGAAAAGCTCACCGCATTATTTGCTTAGGGAGGAGTGCTTTACTAGTGGTCTTGTCTTGGGTTGGCAATAGTCTGTTTCATTGTATAGTATTTGAATTGTGGGGGTTTGTAGCCACTGTTCAGGTATATAACAATGTCATGCCAGGTAAAAGATACAAAGAGGTGGATTGAATGATATAATCGTAGCTGAGTCTGCTACTCAGGCTCCTGGAGTGGCAAAGAAATTACCATTACAACAATGGTCTTTGTGTGTGAATATCAGGCATGCTTCAATCCAGGCTGGAAAAGACACGGTTCCAATAATTATCTTTACAGGCACCAGACCATTTTGGAACGATTTACTTGTCCATAATCAAAAGATCAGGTATTTTGCTCTCCTCTGGTGGATTTATTTTTTCCAGTTTCCTATTAACAGAATTCTAGGAAGCTGCTTTACCTGGGTTCATGAATGCGTATTCTTGGAGGGCCAAGATACACATTCGTGGCTGCACTGCTTTAAGACATGGCCACTTCCTAACTGTGCTGTGCCTGCTGAAGCCTGTGCACTGAAGCCTGTTGTGCTTCCAGTGTCCATGAGTTGGTCTGGTTGGTCTGTTTCGCTCATAGCGGGTTAGAGACCTGCACCCTACGCTCCAGAACTGTGTGGGATCAGCCACCTCCAGCTGTTTGGTGTTGACAAACTGGAGCAATAACATCATGTACCACACAGCTCGACTCAGGCAGGGGTCTGACAGGCTGCTGAGCTTGAGTGGGGATGGTACGTGAGCTCAGCGTAGACGGAACTGAGCTGCACAGACCTGGCTTTGCCCACCCCAGGTTCAGCTTTTCTGCTTGTTGATAATATTTGTCCTTACACACCTTGCATAAAACTGTGAGGGCTTGTTTATGTACAGCATCAAACTGCTTAAAAAGGAACATGTTGCCAAAGTAGATTTCACCTCTGGATTGCAGTGTGTTTTCCCGTGGTTAATTTTCATGCATTCATGCAATTCAGAATCACATTTCATATGATTTATGCGCTAGTGAAATAAGTTACCAAGAAGAGATAAACTTATATTTGTAATGCCTTCATCCCAGACTCTCTTCTTAAGGGGTAACTCTAGAATTCTGTAGGAAAGACAGTTTAAAAAAATGTTCCAAGGAGAAATGAGGTTTGACTTATGTGCTCATTTACTGAGGACTGAGGGAGATGATATCTAGCATCTTTTCAAACACTGCTCTGTACAAAATACTTCCACTCCAGTTGCCTGCCTCTGTAAACTCTGTTTAAATGTTACGGAGTCTGCCATACATTGTATTTTGCAAGTTAGAGGTGGGCAACTCATTCCACAGTGGGGGGTAAAAAACCACGATTTCAAATTAATCCTTTGCCTGCACTCAGAGAATGAAATAACAATAGAAAGGTATAAAAGCGCAAAGCTTCACTCAAGTTCAGAGGAGAAGTGACAGCTCCCTGGTTGGAGAGCAGTTCTCTGGTTATATTTGTACAAGTAAATGGCAAACTTGAATGATATCAGTCAAAGATGTTCTCTCTTCTTCCTCTACCTGTATTGTTGTTCTCAAGCTTTTGAACAGTTGCTGAAATCTATACAATAGTTTAATTTATATTCCTTCCCCCACAAGTACATTTTTATTTCTTACATCCTCTTAGGAACAAACAGAAGGAAAACAAAGTCATAATGTCACCTCTAAAATCATTCAACATTTACAAAGTATGATCTTCCAGTCTGTAAACTAGTGTACTCTGCTGCTTTGCCTTCTAAGGGTGAGGAATACTCTGATGGATGTGAGTGCAGTGTGTGTCTGTGGTATCTGTAAATCAGTGGTGTAATCTGTGTGTATTACATACATCTGCAGAGGCAGAGCATGACAAGGTGTGTAATAATGAGTACTGCACAATGGAGGACACTACTACACAGCATAAAGATAAAGGATAATGACAGTGCTCTCAAATAACAAACCTCTGAGCAATGCTGGCAAACCTATGAGGGGACGTAAGGCATCTTCATTGTTTCATATGGTAATAATCTGTGTACGCACGTGGTTTTCATAATGATCCATGGATACAGACTATTATATGAGCAGTTCGAGAAGAAACTACCTGTTTGTATTGAATAATTTCCATATTAATGGTTTAGGGTTGTGGGTTTTCTTGCTTTGCTTTTCTGAGATACACAGTTTCTAACACTGGCTTCTTATCACAAACTTTCAGCCATACAACCTGATCTCATCAGATCAAACAAGTTAAATGTAGCCAGATCCGGTCAATACTTAGGTAAACAATTTCCAAGGTAATTCAGGAATGCACTGGGAAACTGCTCCATGGTAGTATTCCTCTCTTGCCAGCGTTGAACAAGCATCTCCCATATTTTTGGGGAGTTTATGGTTCCTCATTCTCATCCTAAATTGTCCTCTATCATCGCCATGCACAAGTGGCTGCATTTGTCAGTGTGTGTGTGTTCTACCAAAAACCTTTTGTAATGAAAGGTACTACATAAGCAATGGTGCCAGCTCAGATGTTGTATTTTGTATTTTATCTTTTATATTAGCCTTGTGCAGCCCTGCTTTAGTAAAACCCAACAAAATGTTATTTTTAAAGCACCATTTAGGTCAGCCTTTGAATGAAGAGTACAGAGTACTGTTTCCTTGTCAAAAATACTTGTGCAGAATCAGAAGTGCAGGCATATACCTGTCAAAAGGACAAGATAAAGCAGCATTTCTGTGATCATCTGTGAGATAAACAAGAATTATCATGTTTGTGGGGGTTTTTTATTTCTTCATAAGCTGTGATTTAATTGACTTATTGGACTTAAGGGAGAGCAGGACCTGTACATTGCATCTTGATGTTTCTGTTTGCTTTCACTCTAAGCCAGTTGACATAACATTTCTTTATATTTGTGTAACGCCTACAGTTCTACCTCTCTTGGAGAAAATGTATGGGATATCTATGCATGAGAACTGTATATTATAATAGTTAAGAGCTATGGTAAAGAATACAAACTCACTTGTTCTCATCAGGCTATAAGATAGCATCAGCACAAAATGAAACAAGAGGCTATTGAACCTATTGCCAGGAGAAAATGCAGATTAAATACAAATAAACACAAAGTACAAATGAAAGACATTTGTAGGCTTATATAGTGAAAAAGAGGGAGCCCAACAAGCTTCTTTACTGTTTAATGCGATATTCCAAAGACAAATATTACAGCTAAGCTTTCAAGGAACAAAAAGTCATGCTTTTATTCTGTATTTTTTTTTCCTGAATAAATAGCAAAGCCATGGAACAATTTCCTTAACAATGCACAGAATAAGACCTACAGCAAAATAACCAAACCACTATTAGTGTGATCATAATTGTGATCATGTAATCACAATTGATTTTCTTGCTCTAAGGCTATCATGATCCACCATTGTGAAGGAAAACCACACCGGAAGTGTATTATACTCTCTGCTGTTCATTTGGGGATTCACTCCATATATTGTGTCAAAATGCTGATGCCTGTCTGATGCCTGTGCTCTGAGAACTTCCAGTGAACATATCTCTTTAGAGCAAACAGCAAAATGAAGTTAGGAGTCAATCACTCCTAAATCTCTTGTATTTATATATAAAGCTCGATATGTACACTTCTAGAAAGAACAAAGGAATGAAATCTCTCTTTGGTGGTGGTGTTTCAGTTTGGAAAAAGAAATATTCTCCTCAATATTCTGGATACTTTGTAATATGCACGCTTGCATTATTTCCCTCTTCTGGTCCTAAACGAGGATGCTCATTTCCAAAATGTTTAAAGCATAGACAAGTTTGATTATGACTTTTAAAATCGGGTTTAGGTAAGGAAGTCCAACTTATCCAAGCTTGGAGAGGTTTTGTTAATACAAAGCATATCTGAATATGCCTGTCTTTGTACCTTTGCAGGATTTCCCGTTGCCTAATATAATGTTCGTCACGGTTTTAATTTTTCCTCAGAATGGATCTCTTTTATGTCTGCTATTTACTATCCTTGCCAGAGTCATTGAGCACAAGAAACACAGTATCTACAAGATGCAGAAACTGCTTTCTTCCTTGCACTCATGTAATATGTAATGGATGGTTTTAAGAAAGGATCTTTACTCTGTGCTTTACCTATTCATGTGTAGGATTTTGATTTCATTTGAAATGAAAGGCGTAAACCTCAGGTCTGAAAACTAATAGAATTTCTGCATTTACCTGCTGATCCATAGCCTTTAGGTTAGATTGTGTGTCAGCCAGCAGTCGGCTTGTTGAATGAAGCAATACTTTAAAACTAAAATGAAAAGATTTCTGTTATATGTAGCCTGACACTAGATATGAAGGCAGATTTCTGCTGGCTTATTATTGGAAATATTTTCCAGTGTGTCTGATAAGCGAGACTGAACAAGCTGTAGGAAGTAGACCTAATCAGATAATGCTGACTTGCAGACCAGAAAAAAAGAGAAACGTATTTTCCTAAGTGCCATGCCTTCACTTGACAAGACTGAGGACAAAATGGTTGGTGTAATGGCAAAAGGCACTGCAGAGAGCAGGGATTAAACCTGCTGGTTCCTGGGGTGGCTGTTGCATCTAAGCCCTTTTCCTTGTGTACATTCATGGTCTGTGTTACAGAAGGTTTACATCTAAGTGCTCGAGTGCATTGGCACTCTGGAGATGGGGCATGTAAAAAGGACTGGGAGAACATCAGACTGGATCAGCTCTTCATTTTTTGGTGAGTCTAGGTATTTTTTTTTGAACTTCAGAGGAATTCAAAATGGACTTATGAGAGGGTCCCCCTGAAGGATCAAGCACTGTGTTCTGCTCAGACTCAGTGCTGCACATCCTTCCTGGAAATACACTTGGAACACTGAGAATATTCACAGGAGAAACAAATTCTCAGTATGATTACAGGACCTTCATGATGTTGCAGAACGGAGGACAAAGGAGGGTCTTGTAATAATTCTTAGAAAGACTTCCCAAAGAACTGAAGCAAAAAGAGTCCTTTGTTATTTCCATGCGTGGGTATGAAGTGGTCATTACCAGAGTTTGATAGTTAACACAGAAAAATATTTAACGCAACTTCAGATTCTTTTATGTCTTCAGATTGCATTTAGATAGTAGATTTTATCAAATGCAAACATAGTGCCACATTAATATTGCATGACAAACGTGCATACTTTTATTTGTTGGCCTGAAGACATTTAAAAAAAAAAAAATTGTTGCAAGATCCTTTTTATTCTAAGGGTTTTTTTAAACAGCTCAGCTCTTGGTTTTGTACCTTAAATGTCTCTGCTCAGGGAAAAACTTAATTTAATTGCATAAAACCTACTCTGCACTGATTTTTCAAGGGAAAAGATTAAAGTTTTAAATGGATTGAATGTCCCTGTAAGTATATTCACATTCATACGTGTCTGGACTGAACATGCCATCTGTGGCTTCTGCTTTATTTTTCTTATTCTAAATTTGGAATTCAAAATAACATGTATTTTCTGAGGCAAAAAATCAATAAATCATTTAAGTTGTCCCACACTTTGTATAACTAATTGTAATTAGTATAATGTCTTTGTTGGCAAGGGCTTATCAGGCACATAGCTTGAAGAGGTAAAGAAAAAGCTTTATAAAGAATGATGTTGTTTTGTAAAGCTAATTGTGACACTATCTCTGCTATTGTGTGTGATTGAACTCTTACTTTTTAATCTGGTATTCCTTCCAGCAGTTTAGCTCCTAGTGTTACCTGAGGTTCTCTGCAATGTAACCGTAGAACAGATTTTTGTCAGTTCTAGATATTACAGTTTGCTGCCAAAAGGCTGTAGTCTAGATTTGAGTCAGCTAAATTGAGGCAAGTGGGTTGCAGTTTCTAATTGTAATGAATTAGCTCGTTTTAATGTTCGTTATGCAAATCTTGTAGATAAGAATTCAATTAACTGTGATGTCCTGAACTTTGGTGCTATGGGAGCTGCCACAGGCTCCTCTGATGGATCCTGTCACATGTATGGCCTTCAAGGAGCTGCTTGCCTGCAGAATTCTGTGGCAGCATAGCCAAGTCTTAACTAGGTGATACTGGGAATCACTGAAAAGATGGTGTTACTAAGAGCAATATAATGTGGAAGAGAAATCAGAGCATTTATTTATAAAGCAAAGGGCCACTGTCCCACTTCATGAATGCGTTCTAATGACTTGGGTTCACTGGAAATATCATATTCCATGTGCTAACTGAAGTCCTCACCATTCTTGATACCTAAGCATTAGCTTAGACTGACAGTGACCTGGCTAGATGATTAGTATGATGATTCTTGTGTTTACTATTCTCAAAAAGCTGGATTGTGAAAGACTCGGAAAATTAAGTAATTTGCTACTTCAGTTGATAGCAGAGAAGCCATAAAAATTCTGGTTTAGAGCATTTCACTGCCATTTTAATAAGTATGGAGATTTTTCTCAAGGCTTCCACTTGTATTATTAACCTCCTGCAGACTGTTCAATGAATATTGCAAGAAAATATTCTGAAACTGTCCAGTGTTGAAGAAACAGTTCAGTGGGATGGAAGGAAATCTACTGTGACCCACAGTTTGTCTTCCTATGGGCTTCTCTGTGGTAGTCTCCTGCTTTTCTGAACTGTTCGCTGTATCTTGCTCTTTCTAAAGGCTGCCATCTGAGAGAAGAACTTGTGCCATTCTTGCTCTGCCAAATGTGTCTGCCTGCAATCAAGGTGCTGCCTCCCATGTAAATATTTGAGCCAGTGGCTGCAGGCATGTGCTGCATAAATACAGTGACTCTGGGGGAACAGAAGGGGCCTTAATGACAGAAGCTAATCCAGTGTGTCCTGAGGATTTGGGACCCTGTATTTTAAATGGGGCTTTAATTAGGCTTCAGCCTCTTCTGCCCATAATGTGCATGAGCGAAAGATGCCCATCAGAAAACCAGCTACTATGTAAGCCAGGCAGTGGTGAGGTTAGAGGAAGTTTCAGTAGCTCAGATGTGAGGGTTGTTTCTTCCTTTCTTGGTAGTTGGACAGAGGTGAGAGCAGTGAAAAACTTGATCCGTTTGGATGGAATATAGATAGTAAGCAAGACCCTAATATTGATACTAAACCATAATATGATACCTATATATGTGTGTGTGCTTCATTAAAATGTATGTCACAAAAAGAAAAAAAAAAAAAAAAGGAAAGAGAAATATTTTGTTCCTTTTATACTTTAGGAAAAGTTAATCTGGACAAAGTTACAGTAGTCAAAGAGAAGGCAACATCTGTGTTAATTAGCAGTTCATCTTCAAAGCTTGACTGATGGGTTACATTATGGCCTCTTGCAATTGAATTAAAATTCAGACCCACGCAAGTTCTATTTTTACCTCCTTTTTCCGCATCAGAATAATTTGTCTGGATTTAAGACTTCATTTTTGCTAAAAATATTGATGTTCCATGATCTAAAATGAACTTTTGGTTAGTGCAAATAGGCAGCATAGAGAAAAGCTCTGTGGCTCCGGATGCAATTCCAGAGCACGTGGCTTTATGACGTGATGTGGTGTTAGGGATAAGGACATGTACATTTTCCAGAGAATCTGTTTTTCTTGGGTATTTGATAGTTCAGCTCTTTGGTTCAAGAACTGTCGTGTGTGTACAGTGCTTTGCACAGTGGGGATTCACAGTGATACTGTAATGCAAATAATCAGTTAGTAATTTAGCAACAAATTAGGAATTAATTTTAGAATACCTGGAAACACTTTTCTGAATACCACAGCTGGGGAGAGACGAGTGGTTGATAGAAAAATGCGGACCGATGAAGGTCTAATCTGTAGAGTTTGAATTACCTTTTTCCAGTGAATATTATGTGTTCAGAAATAAAACTTACAGTTAATATTCTGGCCTTCCGTAAGCTCTTTTTTTTTCTATGGGCATCCATCCTGATAAAAAGCAAAGTTCTCAGATAAATGTGGAATGTAGGGAGAACAATGTAACATTGCCTTTCCTTCCATGTCAATATCAAAGAGGTAGTGCTTGAACTACCACAATGACTGCAGACTGTGGAAAATTTGAAAGGGTATCAGCTGATGTAGATCAGTGTGGGTTCTGTCAGCTGAGTATCTGGTCCAATGTCCTTCCCACTTAAATGAACAGAGTTAGGGTACAATCTCATGCTAGCTGTTCTTTCATGTTCAGCACAGCAATAAAACAAAATACCTTTATAAAAGCTTCTGCTCACATCCCAATGTCACAGACACAATGTACACCTTTACAAAGTTGTATCATATTTTTGATTTAAACATTAAAAAGACCAAACCTAATAGAAAATGTTTTTATGAAAAATTTAAGCTGCTTTCAGACAAGGTTAGACGAACTCTTTTCAGTATCTTGTATTGAGAAGGCAAGAGCTAATCAAGAAATTTCTTCTGTATTCACCTACAATACATTTCACTAAAATATGCAGCTAGGAGAAGTGAGTGCCCTTTAATACCAAAAGAAAAGGGTGGGAAAGCCTCCTTAATTAAATCTCTTTGGGGATCCTGGATTAACTGCAGCTCTGTTTAATTCATATCCTCCCTGTAGAAAAATGTGCAGACCCAAGACAGCAAATATTGATTTAAATGTAGATGCAGGGAAAAGGCCCTGTTGTCTTTTTTTCTTCCACTTGGCACAGTTTTTAGTTTTGCTTCATTTTTGGTTACAAAGGATGAAAATCTAAATCCTTCTCTACACCCTTTCACGCTGTGTGAAAATATTGAACCAGGACTCAGCAAACTGGACACAGCCACTGGTGAAGGGAAGAGCACACAAAGCTGCCCTGCAGAGAAATGTGGCACCAGTCCTGAAACCTGAGTCAGGGTTTCAGCTGTCACTCCCTTTGTCACAGCCACCAGAGATTGCAGTAAGTCTTTGGCCTAGCATGGTCCAATAGAAAGTGGGGAACAGTGGGACAGGAGCACACCATGGTGCCACAACCAGGGAAATTTTGGCATTACCTCCCATTTGCTTCAACCACTGCAAGCGTAAGTAATTGTGCTGTGGAGCAAGTGCTCTGCTGGCATAGACCAGAAGAGTTGTATTTCCTGATAAACTCAGTCTCCCTAAGCATGGAGTGAATTTTACTCGGGTGATTTTTGAAGAGAAAAATGGCTGTGTGAAGATGCTAGCAGCTTAGCCCTCAAACCTGCTTATGTGAATTTAGTTTTCCTTCGTTCTAAACATACTTGCATGTTTGTAATGGGTGACATTTCTGTGCATCCTGTCCTGATTTAAACATACATTTGCTCATCAACAAAATCCAAGCGCAGATGGAGATGGGTGGAGCCATGTGCTTCTTTCTGCACAGTGCAGCTCCAGCGGGTCAAGGTTGTTTATGATTGTGCATAAACTGCTCAACTTCAGACCCCAGGGGACAAGTGCAACCTGGGCACTCACAAAAGGCATCTTCTACTAATAACTTGAGTGCATGCAATATCATGTGCTGTGGCTCATACCACAGTCTGTACTTAAGAAAGTGAAATAAAGAATCTTGACTTAAGAGAAATAAAGAGTCTCGACTCAAGAGAAATCAAGAGAATATGTATTTCTGGAAACAGAAGGATTAGGGATGAGAGTGGGGAAGGAAAGAAGATTGGAATTGGGATTTAGTGTTCTGCAACAGTGAATTGTGCCAAGACCACAATTCATACCTGAAGAGTCAGTGCAACCTGCAGAAGCCCAGTATCTCTGGGAAATTTAGCTACCAATTCGTGCTCTCTACAGGGGATGCCATTCAGCTTGAAAAGATTAGCACAGGTTTGAGAATGCATGAGAATCACCTTGAAATAGTATATATGCGCAATATATAAGGAGGCAGAGTTTACAATTATAATTCTTTAGTCTTGTTTCTCTTCTGTGTGCTTTGCAGCAAGCTGGACCTCTATGATCACCCTTGATAAACAGGAATTCTGCTTTTCTTCTCTAAGCTCAGCAGCAGAGGCATCTGAAGGACTCCTCTCTGCCTGGGTGAAATAACTTCCTTCTCTTGTTGCCCGAGTTCACAACTGAACTGAGATGCATCAAAGTCAGGTCAAGGAATCAGAAATAAGGAAACTACAGAAGCTTGGACAGCAGAAGTCAATTTTCTTTAGCTGCTGCCTTTTTCCCCCTGCTTTGTTTCAGGTTTCCATGACGGCATTGAATAGACCAAAGAAAAAAGGAAATAAATTTTTTAAAATGTACATAACACAAAGATTGGAAATATATCCATAAATTAAATACCCAAGCAGATGCCTCAGGTATGTCTGTACTTGTAGTAACAGATTAGTCCTTATTTCTAATGTTGGTTTTGCCTGTCTTGCCCAAAATTTTAAATAGTAAGTCAAATAGTTTCAGTGGGTTTTTAATTGAATGCCGTTAAATACAAAACCATTATTTCTCTGCTCCCTTTTGTGGTCATTCAGAAGTGTCCTTTCTGTCTTTTTTTCAATGCCATTTTGACATGGGATTTAGTAATTGTTAAATCTCTTTTTAAATCAGACTGTGGGGAGAGATTCTCATGGGCTAGTTCGTGACCTAGGAGTAGCCTTTACTGCAAGTTTTTAGCAAACTCAAGTGAAATGGACTCCTGTCCCTGTGGTCCATTGGTGCAGTATTACTATAAACAGAAAGCCAGTATTTCTGGAGATGAATTGAACAGTATGCCACCCAACTGCAGTTTATTTTCAGGATTCACAGTAAGGATGATCTACCAAGAGTTTGGGCTGGCAGAAGTGCATCACTCCTCCATACCCAGGTACATCTTGCTGGGCACAGTCACTGCCTGAATCTGGAATGTGGTCTGTGCTATTCATAATGCATTCCACTTGTTTAAGCTTTGCATAAAACTGTACATGATGCATAATAAAACATCTGTCCATGTATAAATGTTTCACTTTTCAGAATGACCTGAAGCACGATGTATGAGGCAGCCTGCTCACTGCTAGAGGGGCACGGCTGTTTATTATTAGATGTCCTGCCCCATGGAGTGCAAAGCAAGCACATGTGTGTACACAAAGACACACATGTACAAAAGAATGAATAATTATGAATGCCTGCCTAATGGGTATCTTTACAATGCAGAAATAGAAACCATTTTTACCAGGTGAAATCAATTCTCTGTGTTTGTGCCGCCTTTGCTCTTCTTGTGCTATTTTTTCTACAGAAAGTATGTAATGAAATAATTATCAATAAAGCACTATGTCTTAGAGGAAACAGAAATAAATCCAGGCTAGGGCTGATATCCTTCAAGATTTAGAGTCTTGCCCTTCTCCTGTACCAAATGTACTTCCTTTTCTTCTCTCAAAAAAACAGCTCTCTGGCAAGAGAAGTGTATGTGCTCCTCAGGGGAGAGGTGAGAGCCTTGCTGTTCTCTCAGTGGTGGGTGCATTTTTCTGTCAACTCATTCCAATCTGTCGTTTACAAATCTACATCTGATGAGAAGAGGAAGGCATAGACCAAAACCGTGACTTGAGGAATGTGTGTGTTTAATTTGGCAAAGCAGAAGAGTTTTTCTGCAGCTGTAATCAGATATGCTTTCTCAGGGGGGAAAAAAAAAAAAAAGCCTCAGTCAATATAAGCACAATGGTAGCATTACTTTGGTTAGTATAGAATTGTGTAATGGATCACCAGTACACACTGGCAGATAAATATCCCGTATTTTCAGTTGTAAGGAAGTATACTGTGATTCAGCAATGCAGAAACCCAGGGAGAAAAAGAGCTGGTTGTCTTGAACAAGGGAGTGCAGAGGGGACATGTACCTTCTACCATCATTCCCGAGGACCTGTCACAGATGAGGCTGACACAGGGCACGTGACAGAGTGCCAGGCAAAACCAGGGTACCCTGACCCCTCCAAGAGGATTAATGGTCTCTTGATGCACCCCAGATACAAATAAGTACCAGAGACAATTCTACCTGAACGCTAAGTTAATCCTGGCATAGTTTTGAAAATATTTCTGTTTATTTTGAATCATTTTTAAAAAACCGTTTTGTTGGAAGGGCATCTCACATAATAAAGCCTCTACTCTTTGGATTGTAAGTCTCTTTGTTTAGACCAGTACTCTTATTTGTACTTATTTATTAATCAAGAGGCCTGACAAGCTGCTGCAAATAAAGCTGCTGCTGATTCAGTAGTTTGGTAGGAGAGTCATCTGAGGATTAGATTCTATAACAGCCTTTATGAAAAGATATATTTTTTGTCAATTAATTGGCCTGGAGAATTTTGTCATTTCAATCTGTCATTGTTGAATTTTACTTTACTGCAATATTTTGAAATTAAGTCAAAAAGGGAAAGTATCTATCTAATACTTTTGGCAAGCTCTCTGTTAATTAATAGCTTTTTGAAGTACTAAATGTCCCTGCTTTTTATCTTAATTAACATTCTTAATTGACCTTCTGTGATCTCTAGTTTCTCCCAAAAGAATTAAAAAATAGGCTTCTAAGTTCTTTTCTGCAATCAGATTGACATGCAATTGCTTGTCTACACATCTTCTCTGCCTTCACAGATGTTTTTTTCATTTTTATTTTTTACCACTGAAGTCCCCACTGGAAATTACAGTCCATTGAACCATAGAGCTAAAATTGATTGTGCACATAAAAAACCCTGGAACAACTGAATGAAGAAAAGAACTTCCTGGAATTCTATGGTAAAATCAGAACTCAAGTGACAACAAAACTTTTACCCGATTTGAGCTCACCTGCCCTGGATCACTAAGGAAGTATTTTATGTTCCTCCATTTGCCCCCAATGACAGAAAGAACTCATTTTTCTTTCATTTAGCCTACCTCAAAGCATGGTTATACATGTCAAAGAAGATGAATTTCAGTTGCCAACATTTTTTGGGTGCATTCTCTGTTCCATCTTCTTTATATCAATTTCTTACTATTTTTGTGAAACAGTGGAAAGTTAAAGAGCCCTGTCTATTTGCTTATAGTTTAAATAAAATTTTAATTAAAGCTTTATGTATCCCATATTACAATTCTAGCAATCCTAAAAGTGCCTTTTACCATTTTCTTCTAAAATACAGAATGCAAGTCTCTTTTGTAACATGTTGTGAGAAACTGTAGTCAGTTCTTTCTGCTGGAGTTTATGGAAGGCATTACTAAATATGCAAATTCTATGTTTTGAGACTTGAAACTTTCAAGTAACTATTAATCTTGGAGCTTACTTTTATATTCTGTGATTAAATAGTGACATTTTAAGCACTTAAACCTTCACTAAGAGCAAGATAAGCAAGCATATACTTTGTTTCAAGCATTTTAACTAAGTTGATTCCACTGGTCTTTTCATGTCTTTAATGTTAGGCATATGCCTCTGTACTTTTCTGAAATGGTGGATGGTATTTAGCAGAGTGAATTACAACCAATAACTAACATTTCTTTAAGAATCCCTAATAAGGCAGGATGTATGCAAAATAAGCTTTCATTTTTAAGATAAACAAAATAACTTTTTGTGAGCGTTGCCTTTTTATTGCTGCATTCAGCTGTAAATCATATCTTGAAAACAAAGCCATCTTCTAAAAAGTTTTTTTTTTAAAAAATAGTGCATTATTTTCTCCTGAGCTGTTGAGACAATTTCCTGTCTAGATCTGGTACCCCATTAATTTTAGACTATTAAAAAAAAAAAAAGTCACTTTGAGCCACAGGAAACAATTTTGGGATTGTTGCATATGCATATATCACAATAGATCTGCCTACTGTAGTTCTATGGGTGATGTTTAACAATCTCCTGTTTACCCTATTTTGGGATTAATATCCTCCTTCCCCCAGATTTGTGCAGTAACATAGCCTTATGCTACACATCAGTGGAGGATTTTTTTCTTTTCAATGTGTAAAATTTGAAATTTGAGTGCAATTACAGTAACAAGAGGAACTCTTTTTCTAATGAGTCTCAAAAACCCCTGACCAAGAAACATGTAAAACTCTCCTGTAGAGAGGGAAATTGAGTGCACAGCGTTAGCATAATAGCAAGGGCTGAGACATTGCTTTGCACTACAGTTTTATGGGATGATGTTTTAAAAGGTATTCAGAGATTTATGGCTTTTTAGGGACAGCTAAAATTGTTTTCACATTTCTAATATTGCTTTCATTAGAATTTTGAAAGTATGTTTATGGTATCAGATTGAATTCTAAGGTGTTACCAAATCATCCAGAATCCCCACTGCTTAAGTATATTCCCTTGTATCCCTGTGTATCTTCAGAGGAAAAAATGGGATGAATGTAAGTGCTTTGGTTTAAAGTATATAATCTGTATTCTGTCACGTACTTCATCTCCCAGGGAAGGTACCTGGGAACTCACTCTGCTGTTTTTATTTATCCTGCCAGTGCAGTATATAGATGAGAGGACTAAGGTCCAATGGTGTTAAAACAAGACATGAAATATTGACTAATTCTTTTTTTAAATTCCTTTTTCCTCCTGAGTATAGCAAATTTCAGATGCTACTGTCAATACAGTGCTCTCCAATAAACCTCCATTATCGGAAGGGTCCTGATCTTCATCATGTTCTTATAAATGGTTATTATGATTCTAAAATGCTTTGAAAGCTCAAGGCCAGTGTTTTCCTGGTATAAGAGCTGAAAGCAAGTTAGAAGCAATGCAGCCTTTTATCATGGCAGAATGTTATTCTGAAATAACATGAATTGGATTGGGAATTCTCCCAGCTAGACAGTAGCAGAACATTCTGGTTGAAGAGATGAAGATCCTGATGGGGCAGAGAAACAGATGTACACTTTCATGGCTATAAAGGTGTCAAAAAAAGAAGCACAATTAGAGTTGGTGTCCACCTAATGAAACATGGGTGTTTGACACCCTGCCTTTGGTTCCCACTTGTCCTTCTTCAGTTTAAGTTAACCCTTTGTTATTTCCAGTATGGTCCTTTACAAAAGCAGCTAAACAGATCCTTAGCTATTTCCCCAAGGGAAAGGACGTTTCAGGAAAGGTAGGGATAGAAGTTCACACCGGCTCACCCATGAAAGATGACAGACATGGGCAAGGAAGAGAGTATTTAACTACTTTCAGTGTTCTTGGACTCAGCTCTGGGAGTTGAGGTAATTGTTCTTCACTAAAAAAATCAGGAGTGTAAAAATTGTTTTTTCACTAAAAAACTGGAGTGTACTGGAGTTTCTTTAGGAACGTAAAGCTCTTGGAGCTTTTCTTCTATCCATAATAAAAGGTATTAATCAGAGAAGGAATTTGAATCTCAGACCTGTATGTGCCAGATAATTGTCATGTTAAAGGTTGTACAACTACTTTTTCACCCATTGTCTTAAATAGTATTTAATTCAACTTGAGCAAGGAAGTAATACAGAATTTGTGCCAAAAGCTACTTATTGGTATATTTATGCAGGAGGAGGGAGGCAGGAGACCTTAGTACATTCTTGCTCTGAACCAGGAAGAAACACCTGAAGTTGGTTCTTCTGTCTCACAGGGAACCTGTGAGGGCTTATAGACTGGATAAGTTGCTATAGGATTTTTTTTCTACATGAAAGTTTTATTCCTACCCCAGGATGAAAATGTTTTCAGAAGATTTTGTTGGTGGCAATTACTGATTTGCACATGGGCTTACTTGGGTGTTCTTTTACAGCAAAACTTGTGTGCAAACCTTAGGCTGCTTTAGCTTAGGATGGAGAATGGACTGCTCCCTGCCATACCCAAAAGCAAAGAGCTTAACAGGTGTGCCAGAAACCTCATATATATCCCCTCCTCTCACTCACATCCAGCTCTATTAAGGTGCTTTCTTAAGCTGGTTTTACGAGTTTTGTGGTATCTTTCTTTGGAAATTGGGCATTTAAAAAATAATTTTAAGATAATTGTTTTCACTGATTTCAAACTGAAAGCAATATGTACACAAAGCTGGACTTCAAACAGTTTGTAAGCAGCAAGGGCTAAGTGTGTTCTCACTACCCATGGGGTTTGAAAGCAGTGAGTCTTGCATGCCCAGGTTATCTGGATAACTCCCTTGACTCCCAGTCCCTGATTGGATTTGGTTTGTGTTTAACAATGCATGTGTTTGCTCTCACAGCCAGTCTGTGAGCCAAATCCTTACACGGGTAATTTTTCTCACTCATGCAGGTAGTACTTTTGGTCTGCTTTAACATATCTAGTCATTTGAGCAAAGACTGTCAATCTGGGCACTATCCCCTTGCAGTTTTGTCTCTGCTATATTATCTCAAAGAATGATAACACAAAATTATGTAAAGGGATGTGCACAGAATTTCGGTTTTCAGAACCTTATATTAGATGGTTTTGTACCAAAATATCCTTGGAAGTTTCATTACTGTGTGAATTTTCAGGTTGAGGATAGCCTACTGCAGATTAAGATTTTGCTTGCAGAAGGGGATGGGGCCTACTCACATGCACACACCACAAATTCTGACAGTACTTTGTATTTTAGTAAACTTTATGTAATTTTACAAACTCCACTAATTGCTGTCTTTCAGATGTGAAAATAAATTATTTTCTGTCTTACGGGGGATGCATTGTTTGACTTCAGATATTTAACATGGTATTTTTTTCTGTGGACAATAGCTGGAGGCCCCAAGCTGGGAAGAATGAGAGCATATCTATAAATAATTCAAAGTAATTGTATGGTTTTGACAGATTGTCAAGCTGCTTAATGCCTTTTGTTCCAGGCAATAGATTGTATTTCTTTGATAAAGTGTTGATAATTTCTCATTCCAATTTGTTTTGTGTATGTTGTATTTTTACAGAGTCCAGTCAGGTTCATATCTCAGCACGGGTTGGTTTACCTTAATTTTGGCTATGGATGCCTGCTATGGAATTCACGTCTATGGGATGATAAATGACACGTACTGCAAGTAAGATCATAGAAAATTATTTTCATGCATCTACAATTCTGATGTCTTGTCAAAATTTCACAATTGATTTTAATATCGTAAATCAAAAAAATGGATCAGGCAGTCATTTCCCAGTGTTTTGCATTGATGTGACACTATTGTCAGCATATTCACTCCTGATACGGCTTTTGCTGTTGATAAAATAAAAACATTTACAAAATCTAACATCAGATGTCATAAGGAACTATTTTTAATCAAAGATCTTTTGCAGTTTCTGAATTAACTGGAAACAAAGTATGCTCATACTCTTTAGATAAAATGTACTTGCTTCCACTGCTAAAACAAAGTTATAGAGGAAAAAACTAATATATTATTTTCTGAATACCAAATACACCTGGAAGTGAAATAAACTGATCAGCCCAGGATAGTTACCTGAAATTACATTTCACCACCACTGAGCAACCTACTTGAACCTTCTAGGTTATATATGGCTTGTTTTGAGTAGTAGAGGTTTCTAATTAGATAATAAAACAAGTCCTGTGAGCTTTATCACCATAAACTGACATAAATTCCAACCAACTACTGTTGGTGACCTTACAGTGACAGTGGATTAATCCTATTGTCAGAAGTATAACTCTAAACACAATTTTTAAAAGTCCAAGTTAAATACTTTAATCTACTGTGTATGGTAGAAAAATATAAAATGAAACTGCTCCTCATTCATTCAGAAAAGCAGGAAATGTCACGAACAATGTATGATACTGGTACATACACATCTCCTGTATCTAAGCTGGTTCAAGTCCTGCATGCAACCAGTCCAGTGGGTCATGAAGTCAAATCTTTGTGCAGATTCTCACTCCACATTCTGTGTCACTTCAGTGTGAGACTCATTCCTGGCAGAACCTAAAAAAACTCACAAACAGCATTTGAGTCACAGCTGTTTAATTAGGATATCTTAACATTAGAGGCTGACTTTTTAGAACTTGCAGATCTCACTGATTGAGTCATCCAGATGGAATGAACAGAATGAACATATGTTGTTCTTTGTTTATGAAAACACACAGTAGGCACCCTGAGATGAGGGGTGACAGGACTAAGGTTGTCCTCAGAGAGCTCAGCCAAGCTGGCATTGCATAGCCCTGATGTAAAACCAGTCAACAGCATGATAGCGCTGTTGGCAGCAGAGAATGATGGGTTTCCTTAAAGCTGTAATTCTGACTGGATTTCCTACTTATACTGGATATTACTCTTATAACTGCCTTGTTCAGCCAGTTCAAGAACCAGTTTCAACAGCTGGGACAATCCAATGAGAAGACTTTGCTTAGGGAGGGAGGCTTGTGGGCTGAGTTATCACAGGTTAAACAAAATGTGCAGTGCCTGTAAGATCCATCCCATCAGCTTCTCACTGACTGATGAGGTCAGTGTATGCTGAGAGATACACTGAGCTGCTTCTTAGGAAAATTCCTAGAAATGATGATGTAGTGAAAGCCCTTATACAGTTTAGTGAAGGAGTTCAAGTGCTGACACATGGAAAGCATTTCAGATCGTTCATAGAATTGTTTAGGTTGGAAAAGACTTTTAAGAGCATGGAGTTCAATCGTTAAGCCAGCACTGCCAAGTCTGCACTAAACCATGTCCCAGATGCCACATTTGCACATCTTTTAAACACATCCAGGGGTGGTGAGTCAACCCCTTCCCTAGGCAGCCTGTTCCAGTGCTTGACAAGCCTTTTGGTTGAAAAATTTTTCCAGCTATCCAATCTGAACCTCCAGTGGTGCAGCTTGAGGCAATTTCCTCATGTCCTGTCACTTGTTACTTGGGAGAAGAGACCAACCTCCTCCTCCTCCTTACAACTCCCTTTCAAGCAGCTGTAAAGAGTGATAAGGTCCCTCCTGAGCCTCCTTTTCTTCAGGCTGAATACCCCCAGCTCCCTCAGCTGTCCCTCATGGGACTTGTGCTCCAGACCCTTCACTGGCTCCGTTGCCCTTCTCTGGACTCGCTCCAGCACCTCAGTGTCTGTCTTGTGGTGAGAGGCACAAAACTGAACACAGGATTCAGGGTGTGGCCTCACCGGTGTCGAGTACAGGGCACAATAACTGTCCTGCTCCTGCTGGCCACACTGCTGCTGATCCAAGCCAGGATGCTTGTATCCTGTATTCAGGTACATTATATATTTATGGGTTTTTTGAAAATAGTACCTAAGTATATCTTTTTTTTTCCTAGGTCAGAAGACTTTCGTAAAGTTCCGTACCACTATTATGAGCCAGGAAGAGATGAGTGTGAGGAATACTTTCTCCATGAAAATGCTCCATATGGAGGCCATAGGTTTATCACGGAAAAGAAAGTATTTGCTAAATGGGCCAAGACGCACGCAATAATATTTACACATCCCAACTGGACAGTGTCATGATACTGGTTTACTTAACTCTCCCTTAACAGCATATTACAAAAATCTCTCAGTTTACAATAGTTTTGCTTACATCTGGCTGGCCTTTCTCAGCCTAGGTAACACTAAACTAAAAACCAGAAGACAAAGAGGGTGGTGGTTCAGCTGTTAAGCAAAATTAATCATCTGTGGAAGGCAGACACATTTTTTGTTATTTCTTAGGGTTTTAATCCACACTATGCACTTTAACTGGGCTTTACTTCAAGACGAGCAGTTAAAGGCAGATGAGATTTCCTGTATATACAGGTGCAGAGAGAGAACATGGTGGTCCTTTGAAAATTGTCCATCATCTCAGATATTTAAAATTATTCTTTGCAGCTCATTTGCTGTACTGAAGCACTAGCTCCATTTGTGGTATCAGTAGAAATTTTCTACAAGAGAAATGTGAGGAAAACTACAGACCTCCAAGGTCCATGAGTGAGTAAATTTTAAAAAACACCTGAATATATTTATACACAATATATTGTCGGCACTTGCATATGTGGTAAAATTAGAGATGAGCTAAGCATGGTTCTTGAACTGCATCCAACTCTTGAATGAGAAGATATGACCTACTCAAGATTCCTGATTAATTCATAACTTCTGAGAGGCAGCTTCCTTCCACCCTGGTCAGGCTGCACCATCTGGGACGATGTAGTTTGTACTTTCTGAAGCTGTTGTCCCACAGTTCCGATCCAGAAGAATGGCACTTGGCAGAGATTGTGTTTTGCAGCCCATGATGAACGTTTGGCTGTTGTACCAAGCCTGCTGTCAGTACCCAAGCTGGTGAGTGTAAAGTTGTCTCATGAATATCTCCATTTACTCCAGTTGTGCCTTTGACTTGTTCCAACATCCAAATAACAGTATATTGACAGTATTTCCCATGCAGCCATCATAATTTATTTTAGATCTCTAGTTTCTCCGTCTTTAAAAACAAGGATAGTGTCTATCTACGTCACAAGGGAGTAGTGAGGACTAATTTAATTTAATTTAAAGCACTTTCCTGATGAAGAATGCTACAGATCATTTATTCTTAACACAAAAACAATGGTACCTGTCATTTATTCTTGTCTGTTGGGTATTTGAAGAAAGTGACAGTGTGTCTGGATCTGACGGCAAATTGTTCTGTGCATCCGCTTTCCTACTGAGGATAATTTGTAATACTGAGTTCTATCAGCTTGCATTGCTTCAGATGAAGTTGAAAGAACTCCCCATCTCACAGTATTATCTGCACATTAAAATGCAGTTCAAGAATCTTAAAATGTACTCATCTCTAGTTTAAATATATATTTCCAAGCTTACTGTCAAGGAAAGTTTTCAACTGCAGCGGACTCATTTGTAATATGACCATAATTCAACTACACATGTGAGTTTTATTTAAACTGTATTTAAACTAATGCTTTAAGTTTAGAATGTGTCCTATGAATATTTTAACATCTGGAATGTCAGATTCAACACTGTAATAGCCAATACTGTGAACACTTGAAGAAATTATGTGTGGAACATGTCACACAGGGTTTACTCACACTACTTAAACATTAAGCAACAGGAAACTTTGTATGCTTTTGTAAATTAAGAAAAGGGGAAAGTAAAAAGCTATTTTTACATGTAAGTATTTGTATACTGACTATTTCCTATTGTATATTTGTATATATAAATCTATATTTTATATGTTCATTGCATATATATTCTCTCATCAGCAGCTCCAACTCTTAGAATGGGGAGGAAATCTCTTCACCAGTATTCCTCCTCCTGGTCATTGGTTTCTTGTTCCTGTTGGTGGGTGATTCCAGGGTATCATCTCTGTTGCACCTTCTATTTTTTACCGTAGTTGCAGTGCTCTGATTTTATTTTTAATATAGCTCAGCTTTCACTGCTTACTTTAGTACTCTGAGTATTCATTTGGGTTGTCAGACAAAGGCTGGGGCCATGCTTATGATCTTGGATAAACATCTGTATTCAAATACAGGCTTTGTCCCAGACTTCTTGCATGACTTTATGTTTCACCTTCCTGTTTGGAAAAGGAGAACAGTAGTATTTTCCTACTCCCTTTCTTGAAAGCTGTTGAGATGAATATTCCTGTTTTCAACTTATTTGTATAATGCTTTGAAGAAGAGGTGCCCAAAGTGTCTGAAAACTACAGGCAATGCTGTGATATACACGTAATTAAAAGTGGCTGTTTCTTGTCCCTGGAGTTTAAAATCAGTTGTAGGCTGATACAACATGGGATGAAATCAAAAGGGGAAAAAGGGTCATGGTTGGATGAAGAGCTGTAGTAGCAAAACCAGATTTATCACCATATGCATCTTTTCAGTTCAGATGGGTGGCTGGATATATGGAAAGCTAATAAAAAATTGTAATGGGGGGTTTGAAACATGCAGGACATGCAGAATTAGGGAGAATGTTCCACACATCTTGTACAGGGCAGCCTGGGAGATCCTATCATTCCCTTGAGGGAAGAGGAACTGAAAAGAAGAACATCAGCCAATTGAACTGGTATTTAGAAGGTTTCTGGGTTAATAGAAAACTGCTATGAAAATGCTGCACATTGAAGTCGTTTGGGCTGGACAGACTCACATGGAAGTGTCCTCATGAAACAGAGTATTTCTCCCCCCAGTGTTTCTTCCCAGTGAGCAGAAGGATTCTGCCCGAGTTGTGTTCACCTGCAAGGTGGTTTTTAAGCCCGAGAAAGTTTTTACAATAATTAATACTTGCCAATTCACCATAAACATGTTGTAAAATATGTGCTTCATTCTGAAGCTCCTTGAAGAGTGCTTGCATGCTGCATGAAACAATATCGTAAAGCATAGCTAAGAAAAATACAGTTCTAAGAACATCTATATGTACACAAAATTGAGAACACAATTAGAGTTCAGTTGTCACAGAGCAAAGTAAAAGTGTTGCTCTTTGCCTGGATTTGCACTAAGAGCAGATCCACTTTAGAAACATTGCAGCAGGCTTCATTTATACTAGAGAAAATGAACATCAGTTCCCTTATTTAAATGAGCCTTTCTTTAGCATAAGTTAAATGCATGTTTACATGATTTTTATTTTATGAATAAGGAGTTGTGATCACTGTGTTAAAGATGATTCTACAAAGAAATTACATGGTTGAAATCTGCTAAAAATCAGCTGTGGTACCAAAGAAAGAATGTAGTACTTGGATGTGTATAAGGGACCTTGGTGGTTCACCTTCTGAGAGCAGTTAAGACATCAGCTGAGAATCACTTATTAATTCTTTAAGATAAAGCCTACTACAGTTTACCTGAATGTAATCATACCCTAATTGCTTATTCATTCAAGCAGTCCTATTTTAATCAACTACTCATGTGTATAAAACAAGCAGGGAGTTTACTTGAGGTTTTCAAAATGCATTTTCTCATTGCGGCTAATAGAGGAATGCTCAAAAATAGTTTGGTCATTTTTTTGCCATCAGTGAGCTAAGTAGTCACCAAAAGTTTCTTTTAAAATTAGGGGGATTTAATAAACTCGTTGGAAAAAAAGAGGGGAAAAAAGGCATAAATTGTTTGGTTTTAATAAACATTGAAATTTTAATATACTTTTATGTTGCATTACTTTCTGACTTTTTTTTCAAAGTAGAAAGTTTTAAATAGCAGAAGTTTTCATTTAAAAAATATCTTTTTGACTGGCTAATTACTATTCATGAATAGTTGACTGAATAAAATTAAAAAGTGTTGTTTGTTCTCTCCAAACTGACACAACAGATATGATCCCAACCTTTTCATCCCCATTAGATGTCCAGATCACATCCTTCTGCTTATACCAAGGCCTCTTCTCAGAAAGAGAAAAATTAGTCTATATATCCAGCCAAATTCCCTTTCCATCTGGGCTGGGAGGCTCCATCTGCAGTCTGCTCCTATCAGTTGCATCAGTAAATGGGAAGAACTGATGGAGAGCTCTACTTAGGAGCAGATGGTGTTCCAACTTCTGAAAAATGCCCCTAAAGTGCTTTAGGCAAGGAATACCCATTGATCTCTCCTGGAAATACTTTACTAAAGTATTCAGTTTCTTCAAATGCCTTTAGCTCCTGTGTAGAATAATTGTCCTACTCTCTCTAGTAGGAATTATCAGCAATGGGAGAGCATGCCCTTTAGGAAAAAATAGAGGCAAATTCTGTGTTGTTAAATATTTCCACATAAACAACACCAGGGATGAAGAAGTGCCTGACACAAATTATCTGAACACTCACTGATTTAGGAATCTCTGAGGACTCACTTCAAAACTAATGGAAGTGGCTTTGGCAAGTTCATGAATACAGCACCTACCCCAGTAAAATCTTTGCACTGCTGGGTGCTAAGGTGAGCAATGTTTTGGCTGGGAAGTGCCATGTGCACATAATGCTTTGCAGAATTAATAAAGAGAAGCCCATCCAACTCTTGGCAGGCTGATGCTGATGGTCTTTCATTATTCACCTGCTTGTGGGCTGGACTGAAGTAAAACCCTGCACAAAGGTAGTTGGCAGCAGAGCACAGATGCTCAACCAGAAGACATGTCCAGGTAAGTAAGAATTGAATAAGTAATCCCTTGTGAATATTAACTGGATGATGCCCTCAGTAAGTAGAAAATCAGAACCACTTTACATATTCATGCTTATAATTTGCTGTCTTTTTTTCTGCATGTATGTCAGAAATGGTGTGTCTTTAGTAGTGCTCAAGCAAGCCTGGGGTTTGTTCATGATGAACCACGAGAGTGAACCTCTGTGTTACTATCACACAGGAGCTGTCTGTGGGCATTGTGATGTACTGTGAACAACAGTCATGTATTTACTAAAAAAAGTCCTGTTTTTCCTGACTATATTTAGTTCCTTTGGGGAGGAAATGTTTTATTTTCAACAGATGTGTCCCATTCTGTTCCTTCTTTCCTGAGAGGATGCACAGGAAGGGAACTTAACCATAGAGGAGTGAAGCCAGCCACCAGATTCATATATATTTTTCTGGCTGTTGCTGGGATGGATATAGCTAAAGTCACAGGGAAAGGGAAGTAAACCTTGTATAGCATAATCTACAGAAGTCTTATGTGTCTGTTCTGGATAAGAGTCTCCTAGGCAAACCCTCTAAAAGGGGTTGAAGGAGAAAGAGAAGGTCTCTCTCCATCGAAAGACAGGACTTCTGTGGAAGCCATAATAATGTGTTTGGCACATCTGGGCCTGCTCCCCCAGCTTTTGTAGGTCCCCACCCAGCTGCAGCTTTGGGCCTTTTCCAGCCCCACTGGAGAAGAATTCTCCATCTGGCTGATGCAGCCTGTGATCCACACAAAGCCTGCCCATCCTCCCCTTCTGTGGATCAGGAAAGTGCTGAATCTGCCCTGGGGGTGCAGAGTGTCAGAGCAGGGACACACTTCCCAGTCAGCAGCATGATTTGCTTGGGGCACAGTCTCACCTCAGGTACTGAACTCAGTTGCTTTGAATATGATAGGAAAGATATCACTGGGTTTTGTTGTTATTTGTGTGATTAACTCATGAAAAGTCACTATTTTATGGGTGTCTTAAACAGCTGATTTCATGTCTTTTTTTGCATTGCTTTTGCTATTTCTGGGAATTCCTCAAAATAGACAGCAACCAGCATCTGCCACTGCTGTTCTAATTTACTGGCCATAAAGAGACTGTAAACTTGAACTAATGCATGTTCGTACCATGTATTATGCATGATAGCATGTTACACATTTTATTCTCCACTATAATAAATAATGTAAGTTTTGTGTAAACTTACTTCAAGCAGCAGGAGTAGTACTTTTTCTTTCTCTCATACCAAATGTTGCCCAGAGCACTTTGCTGGAGCTCTGTAAGTGCCATAAGCAGCTGGCAGCAAATAAACTGTTGAGACCAGTAAGGAAATAATTAATAAATTTGACATTTTTCACTGAAATATCAGAAATAGTTCAGCTTGCTTTTGTGAATCTACTCTGGACTCACAATCACAATTCTATGGTCTAAGGAGATCTCCCATCCTGAGTGTAACTCAGGAATGACTTGTTTGACATGGATGTTGGTTGTTAAGAGGTTAAGAGGGCATTGATCCAAAAGTTTTTATATTTATGGGAGTATCTTTTTAATGGGAATTGAACATGTAGAAGACTGTTTAAGGTGCCTGCAGAGTTTTTCATATTATTGCTACTGAAAATAGAATTTGTGAAGATGGCCAAAGGAAAAACAAACTGTGTGCCTGCTGCTCTTCTGGCTGATCACCTGTGCCCTCCTCCTACACAGACACACTCACACTTCTGCAAACACAATGAGTGTCTCTAGGGAAGGTCCTTTTTTTATCAGGTAGGGGCAAGAACAACTAAGACTAATCTACATGGTAAATGTAGCTTCTAGTACTTGTTGATTAATGTTTGTTCTGTGTATTTCCAAAGCCTATGTCTGTGTTAGCAAAGAATTAGCTTAGTTAGATAGGATCTGTAGCCTGAAACTGTTGGTGCTAAGGACCTGATCTCCACACCTATCTCTAGTTTGATCCCATGAGCTGAATGCCACTAGTCATTGGAGCACATCCTTTGTTTCTATTCAAAAGGAATCTGGTGCATGTGCTCAGGAATGCTCCATCATGAAAACTAAAGCTTATTAAGGGAGGCCACTGTACTGGACTGTCTCACAGGAAAGTGGAATTCCTGCTAGACCATCTTATAGCTCAGGCTTTGCATGGGTATTTTTTTCCATGGGTATTTTTCTTTCAAATCTGAGATCTGATTCCTCCTGTCAGATCATGGGAACCAAGGGCTCCTGATTCTTCCTAAATTTAGCATCCAAATGTGCTCCGTAAGTCAGGAGTGTGATACAAGACAAAGTGATCCAGCATGGGTGCAGCATGGTAAGTGCTTTGTTTGATGAAGAGTTAATGTGATTCTGCTCGTGGATGTAATTTTATCCTGAACATGCTGGGTGCTTGCTAATGCATGCATTGTTTTTATATACAGCAAGACACATAAAAATTCCCTTCATCATTTTCCCAGGGTAATCTTGTTCTTGTGGCCTTCCAGTTGTATCTGTATATGTGTGCATATGGGCATGTATATACAGTGTGCAAGCATTCTTCTTTTCCTAGAAAGTTGCTACTATTTGCTGCTAACATAAACTTTTTTAGGCGGTTCATGTTACACAATTTATTACATGTATTCTTCGGTTGCCTTTTTGTAATGCTGACAAGTGTATTGATAGCAGATACCACTGTAAACTTAGAAAACTTTCGTACTATTTATACTTATTTTATATGTTTCGCCATGTGTTTTCTTGCTGTATGTTACTTAGGTTTTGCTCCCATTTGGAGAATGTGCTTCTATGTATTTGCAAAATTGTGCCTGGATTATTTTAAAACATGAATAAATGTATAGAATTTTCCAATTATTTGACGTAATTTATGTATGTTTTTGTGCAAAACACTTTTATTCTTGTTTATGTATATGCCACTATAATAATATCTGACAGTTTACTGAACTCAAGGAAACAAAGATCTTTTTTCTGAAAAGTTTTATAAATTAGCTGCACACACTTTAAAGACATTTTAAGGCATCTGCCCTAAAAATATTCAATAATGTTGGGTAAACTCAGCCACAAAACCTAAACTTACAATAACTCATGACTGTATTTCTGTGTGTTAAAACATTGCAGGCACAAATGCACTTTCTGGAAAAGGTTGATTGGATCCTGTCCATACAGGGCACATCCCTCCCAGAGTGTAGTGGTCTCAGGGAAGAAGGCACTGAAACCCCAGGAATGGACATTGAGCACATGCTTGAGAGAGCTGTTTGAAGGGCTGGGGAAGAGATCACATCTCAGGAGAAGGTGCAAACCCCTGCTTGGAGCTACAGTGTTGGCAAGAGTGTGAGGACATAATTTTTCTTCCCCAGTAGACCCCATGGTGCTAAGGGAGGAAGGGAACTAGAACTCATTCAGCCTCTGGTCTCTAACTTTCCTATTTTCCTGTTCCCAGCTAAGAACAGGCTTCAATCTGTGAATTTTCACTTGGTCTGTATGTGCTGAAGTAAACACATGTAGAGTAGCTGGGTTTGTGAAAGGACTGGAGATTCTGGGTGTATTTGTCAGCACTGGCATATGTAATGCAGCAACTGCTACCAACTAATTTTGGGCTGGATTCTGGTATATACCACTTAGAACTGGGCTATTTTGCCAGCTGCCACAGTGAGGGGAATGAAAAGAGTATTTCTGTGATAAGGATAAGATTGAATAAAGGGAAGAAATGCCTTTCACATGCTCAGCTTTGAGGGTCCTTCAAGTCTGATATGCTGCCAAAAGGCTTGTTCAGAATTCGTGCGTTACTTTTGCAGGCATACTCTCTGCATAAACAGTAATGTTCACTTCAGAACTGATACAATGTGAGCTCTGAATGCATATTAGTAGCACAATGTAATATGGATTCATTTAGTCCTTTTTCCATGCAGGATGGTTGGATGTATTACTCTTGAAGTACATCCAGTCTTGACGGTAGTGACATGGGATGTGAATGGGAGTTTGACTGTTTGTCATAGGACCAGATAATCAAGTAGAAAATAGTTTAATTGTTGAATTAGCCCTCTTAGAGCTTTCAAACCCCCATAGAATAGCCAGCCTAGACCCCTGAAGCTTTTGCTCCTGTGGCTCTACATCTGGATCTTATTTTATTAGTTTCCACCAGATCACCCGGTAATACTTGTTAACAGTCTCAGTGATATTTTCTTTTTATTACTGATTTCTTCTGTAATGACTGAGTCTTCTGCAAACCTTTGTGTTTTCTTCTAAATTATTGATAAAATTGTGAACTAGTGTATGCCCAGGAAGCTATCCCAGCAGAATACCTATTCTGTGATCATTCCCCATTTAAATTTCCATTTCGAAATGTCAGTTAACCAGTTTTCTATTCATTTAATGTGAGACATGTCAATTTTATATTATCATGTTTTCTTAACTCAAATGTCATGAATACCACATCAAATGTCATATGGAATCAAAGTGTATCAACAGTGTTGTCTTTCACTTGTACTCACAATTGGAAAAAAAGCCAGCAAATGTGTTTGACAGTATCTATTTTCCATATTGCACTTAGATTGGCATTTAGCATATTTCTCCTCTTTAATTAGTTAGTAATTGAGTCCCCTGTCAGCCATTCCATTACTTTGCTCCAGATCAATTTCAGACTGACAGGACTGTAATTATCTAGGTCATTAAGTTTATCCTTCTTAAATATTAACACAACATACGTTTTCTTCCAGCTTTCTGGAACCTTCCCAATTGTTCCAAGGCTGAGCAAAAAGCAGTAATAATAATAGAGATTCTGCAATCAGCTCTTGAACAAGTCTTGAATACAAGTTATCTGAAGTTTCCTACACAAGTATTTCTTACTTTTCTTACTTTAGTAACTTCCATTTAATTTTTTCCTTTTATTTTTTTTGTTGCCTGGTGGTTTATCATCTTCATAGAGTATCATCAATTGTCTGTCTTTTCCTTAAATACTGAACACAAATACTTATTGAACACTTCTTTCTTGTCTTCATTACTCTTAACAAATCTTCCACTTCAATCTGATAAAGAACTGGTACCATTGTCAGAGTTCCTAATGATTTTGAAAAATATTGTCCTTAATTCTCTGGCCATAAATTTGTCCTTACAACTTGGCTACACTTATTGGAGGAATTATATATGTAATGCCTTAGTTCTACTCTATATTCACTGTTATTAACCTTCTTTTTTCATTTCATTGATTTACAATTAAGTAGAGGCTTCCATTAACCCTTTGATCTAGATATTTTTTGAACCGATACAACTTTCTTTCCTGATTTTTCAGCCAATAAATGTTTGTATTTTCCAATTATTGACCTGTTTTCTCTCCTAGCTGATCCTCCCTTTCAATAATTTTCAAGTTGGTAAAAAGACTGCACCATCTATGTAACTGTGTGGGCTTCATTCTCTTTGTACCCGTAAAGAGCAATCAAGTTATCATCATAGCCACTAATATTAATTTACTTCTCTTACCCACCACCTCTGAAATAATGAAATGTTTCATTATTTCTGAGATGCTATCTCACATAAAATTCTCATTCTTGGAGAGTTCTCCATTTTGGTTTAAGAAACGTTCATATATAGTGTTCAGAAATTCAGCAGAGGTACCAGCATCATGAAACTTCAGGCATATGTCGGGCAGGCTGCAGTCTCAGATGATTGTGCAGCTTTTTTGCTCCTACACATTACAGAAGGTGCAAAGGCATCCAGTCATCCTGCTGTCTTCTATGATTTGGTGATTTGCAGACAGCAGCTACTATCCCATCTAGTGTTTTATCTGTTAGAGTATTGATCCACTGCATTCACATCATTTGCTTCTGAGCTGCCAGTGTCCTGAAAACAGACTGGCTCTTTTACTGTAGAGTGCCACTCTTCTTCTCCTTCTTCTCTCTACTTGATCTTTCCAAAAATAGGTTATAACCATTGATTTTAATGTTTCAGTTATGCAATTCTTCCCATCTAATGTCAGTAATAGCAGCTACACTGAATTTATAAATACGTAATTTTAATTCCTTTCATTTTTTACCCAGACTAAATTTTAATATACTATAGAAAATCTTTTTATAGAAAATACTTTTACATTCTTCATGAATTTTTGTTTTGCTATCTTAATTTCATCCTGAAAGACGGTGGGTTTTTGGTTGGATTTGGCTTTTTTTTTAATCAATTCGTCTTTTAGTAGTTATTTTTAGCCTCTTTCCTAGCAGGCTGTTTGCCTTTCTACAGAACAGGAGACCACCTAAATGGTGCCATCCTTTTACCTGCACCAAAAGACAGATGCTCCATGTTCAGAATCTTTTTATCCTGTCTTCCTTCATTCACCAGCCAAGGATAATATCCTCAGGGATCACACAGATGTTCTTCTTTTTAAGCAATGTTCAGGGTTCCCTGACCTTGTCTAAAATCTGTGAGACAGTCCCTATGCAGCAGAGTCACTGATGCATACAGTCTTTCCAATCGTCTTTAATCTCCAGCCTTTCCACTGAATTGGTTGGGCTACACATGATCCCTAATGATCTCTGTCCTTTTTTTGAAAAACCCTTCTGCCTCTGGAGAGTTCTGAACTTTGGGTGAGGGTGAATTGGAGATGGAGGGAAGCTGTCTGTTTTCAAATGAAGGTGTAGACTGTGTCAATGCATCTGCTCGGGCCCTTCTGTTTGTTGTTGCAGAGAGTAACCAGACCTCCGTGTGCTGCTCAGTCCTGGGCTAGCAGCTCCCATCTCTCCTCAGGACTGGCAGAATTTGGGAACTAGGGAGTCTGATTTCTGAGACTATGTGTAAAGTGAGCAAAGGAACTGTCAAAGAATGAAACAGTAAGATTTGGCTTGTTTTGCTATAAGGTTGATCAAAATCTGCATCTTTCCATGGGAGATTTAAATTACAGTCAGTTAGCACTATTCACTGGCAAAAGGAAAACATTCTACCAGAGAATTTCTGATTAACTCTTCTCCTGTCCAGAGGAGAGCTATCTAAATTAATTGTCTTTGACAGGTGAGGTCTGTCCTCATTTTGGTACAGGAGATAAGGTACTGGTTGCGACACAACTGGCTAGACTTGCACAGCTTTTTAATTACAACAAAGGCACTTATCACAAATGTCTTGTAAACTGAGTGTCAACAGTGCTTGGATTGCAGCTGCCTGGCCTCTTTAATAGATAGGATGAAACACTATCCTGCATTCTGTGACCGACTTTGCCTTTAGCCTATTTTTATAGTGCCTCAGAGTTCATCAAGCCCTACTGCATAGGCCTTAAAATAAAGTTAATCAAATCAATTTGGTCTCACATTTCCTTTTTTTGTCAGCACTCCAGAAAAGATGCTCAGTTCATTGTTCTGACACACTACAAGTTGCATTGCTTCATCATTTTGGTGACCTGATAGATGAAAGACACTTGATGTATGGTGAGGTCACCTGGTAAAAAGTCTGATTGCAGCCTTGCCCTGTGTAGTAGTTCTGCAGAGCTAGGAAGGGAGCTAAGCAAATGCTTCCCCTGAAGATACTGTATAGAAACTAAAAATCTTCCAGCACCTAATTTTGAAGGATAAATCCACATGGTATAGTACAAGCCCCATGCCATGCAGAGATACTCCTCCTGGCTCTGAACGAACAAAACATGTCTGCATACAAATGGCAAACCATTTGTTACGTTTTTGCAAGGAAAAACATGAAAAAAATCTGCTGGAGCGCAGCCTTTCAGCTCCTGGTTTCTCTGGCCTGTGCTGTGAACGACAGGTTGAGTTACTTGGAATTGTGAATCACTTGGTATTGTGTTGATTAATTCACATGCTCACATAAACACACAAAATGGCATGGTAAAAATGTCATACACTAAAACATCACAGATCAAGTCACTGTTGTGTACTTTTTTTCTACAAGTGTTGTGGATGGAAGGGGAGACAGCAGAGTCTGTCCTTGCACACCTGGCTGAAAGCTGTGTGCAGTAAGCACCTTGAGAACATCAAGTGATTGTGAAGGGAATTACTGTGAACACTGTAATGATTTTATTTTTCGTTATTTCTTCATGCTATCTTGAGAAAGATCAGTTCTTTACATCAGCACCTCGAAGATTTTTCCCCAAAAAAGTATGAAGCAGTATAAAGAGGTTCTGAAAGCGGTTTTGATTACATGAAAAGAAGCAATGGGAATTTAAGAAGGGCAGAGAAAAGAGTGAATATTTAAACTAAGGACATTGAGACCTAAAATTCCAGTGCTTTATGTACTCTACTTCTCATTGGTATCAATGGGAGCACTTACTTAAAGCTTCGTATAGGATTCAGGGAGTTTCCTTCATATCTACAAATGACTATAAAGCACAGAAAAAGAAGAGGCCAGCCTTTTTCTGGTGTGAAGCCTTTGTTTTATCTTTCATGGTACTTGAAATGGCAACCAGCTTTAGTGATGGTTCAAATGTCAGAATTCACTTTTTTTATTTTCCCCCCAGAAAAAAGAGGACCAGGGAGTCAAACTGCATCATTTTTCAAGGGCAGCCTTGCAGATCTTGGGAGTTTTAAAATGTGGAAAGTACTGTATTAATTTGAGTGCATCAGTAGTGAATGGGATAATTTAACAGCACCTTCCGCTCTCAAGTATTTCTTTTCTTGAATAGATTATTAGACAGCAAGGGTTGAGGATACAAACCTTGAATCATGAAAGCTTGTGTACATGTTGAAGAGGTATTACTATGAATTATAAGCACTGGTAATAGTTTAGAATCCAAAGGGCTGGTGACCTTTGCTTTTAAAAACATGCTTTAAATGTTATCATTCTACAGCACTGTCTTCTCAACTCTATCTCCTAAATGCTTTTGGACACACAGACCATGGGATTAATTATATACTGCAAGCAACAATTCATGAATATTTAACACACTCATTTATACTTAATGAATAAATTTGCATTTTGACAGTGTTATTTAATGTGGTTTAAGGAAAAACTGCTCATTACCGTTCAATTTTGTAGATTAGGAGAATGTAATTGGAATGATAAGGTGGGAGAGAGGCTTCATGATTGTTCACACGGTTTGTTCCCACAGGTTTTTGATCAAAACGGCTCCGTTTGGTTTGTTCGGGGGAAGTTTGTCTGTCCCAGTTACTTTATCCCGCTCCCTGCGGGGAGGCTGAAGCAGCGCGGGCTGAGTTTGGGAGGCAGCTGCCCCACGCTGGCTGCCCCGGGCCGGTCAGTGGGCATTGGGCAGGGCACTGCCCCGGGCGGAGAGCAGGGCTGCCCACGGAGCCGAGGGACCCCGGGGCGCTGCTGGAGGGGCAGAGGCTCCCTGGCCGCGGGGCAGAGCCTTGTGGCAGTGGCGGGCACGGTCCTCGGCCCGGCGGTGCCCCAGGGGCTGCGGTGAGTGCGTCCGCAGCCCCGGGGATGGCAGAGGCTGCTCCGGAAAGCCCTTCCAGCCACCTGCACCCAGAGCTCCGTGTGAGGGGCTGCCGGCCCGGAGCCGCTCCGTTGCCCTGGGAGAGCTTTCCCGGGCAGGGCAGGGCTGGGTTTGGCAAGGCCGGGCAGGGGGTGCCGGGGCGCGCCCCCCGTGCCGGGCCTGCCCACACACGCCGTGCCCAAACACGCCGTGCCCACACACGCCCTGCCCACACACGCCGTGCCCACACACGCCGTGCCCACACACGCCCTGCCCACACACCCCTGCCCACACACGCCG